>APFE030799537.1:160928-295133 GCA_000404065.3 Pinus taeda
GATCGAAGACCCATCATATTCCAAGAATCGATATGAGGAAGTTTGATGGCAAGGATCCCGCAACATGGATATTACAGATGGAGCAATTTTTCGATCTCAATAATGTGCAAAACACACAAAAGGTACGTATTGCAAATTTATATTTGGAACCAAATCAGATTGTATGGTATCAATGGCTTTTCTCTCGTAAACAATTTATCACTTGGGCAATTTTTACGGAAGAATTGATAGCACATTATGAGGATACAAAAAGCAACACTTTTTTTAGCCAATTGATAAGTCTCAAACAAAAGGGTCAATAATGGAGCACATTGAGGAGTTCCAAAAATTGAACATAAGTGTAAAAAATATTCTAGAGGAGCATAGGATTGATGTGTTCAATAAGGGAACTTTAAAGATAAATATCTAGCATCGATGTTCGCCTTTGGGACCCTGATCTCATATAGAGAAGCCATTCATGAGTTAGCAAGCAAAAATGGAAAGCAAAATTAATGGCAACCAAGAAGCATACCCTCAACAACTATAAAGACTGGGAAGTGTTGTCCCTAGTCTTCACAAACCTAAAAAGGTTGACATCGCGCACAAATTGGAAGAAAAAAACAGCAAAAGGGATTTGTTACAGTTGTGATAGCAAATACACTAAAGGTCATAAGTGTGCTGAGAAGAAATTATTCTGCATAGATTGTGAAGAGGAAGAAGAAAAGGAGCAAGAAAGGTCAAAAGAAGAGGATATACTCCAGGACCAAAGCCTAGATGAAGAACAAATGAATCCGACCATATCTTGTAATGCATTGGCGGGAATTACCACTCCTCAAACCATCAAGATAGAAGGACAAATCAAGAAGAAAAAGGTAATAGTGTTTGATTGATTAGGAAGTACCCACAATTTTTTTCATTGTAAGGTAGCAAAAGAATTGAATTGCTTCTTATATCCAGCACCAGAGTGTCAAGTGATGGTTGCAAATGGAGGAACAATAAATTGCTCTGGAAAGTGCCATAATATCAAGCTATCCATGGGAGAATATGTATTAACTAGCCCAATGCTCTCCATTCCAATGGGAGGTGCTGATGTTGTATTAGGAGTCCAATGGCTACAATCCTTGGGTACAATAGCTTTTAATTTTCAAGAACTTTTCATGAAATTTTCTATGGAAGGAAAGGAAGTTGTATTAAGAGGTATTGCAGGGAAACCGGGAAAGATAATCAGCTCTAATGGTATGACAAAGCTTCTAAAAAATGAACGAAAAGGTGTAATTGCACAATTATGTTCGCTAGATGTTTCCACATTGGATTCATCTATTTCTCTATATCTCCAAATAGCCTTGGACAATCATTCCAAGGTATTTGAGACTCCCAAAGGTCTCCCACCTATTCATGATCATGATCATGCTATTCATCTGATTCCAGGAAGCGTTCCTCCAAACATCAGGCCGTACAGATATCCCTATGCCCAAAAGAGTGAAATTGAACGTATGGTTGCACAAATGCTAGAGGCTAGTATAATCCAGCCGAGTCAAAGTTCTTTCTCTGCTCCAGTAGTATTGGTCACAAGAAGGATGGATCATGGCGCATGTGTCCGAATTATAGGGAGCTCAACAAGCTCACTATTAAAGATCAGTTTCCCATTCCTGTCATTGATGAATTACTGGATGAATTGCATGGATCAATTTACTTCACCAAGTTGGATCTTCGTTCAGGATATCATCAAATCAGAATGAAGACTAAAGCATTCCGAAAACAGCATTTAGAACTCATGAGGGTCATTATGAATTTTTGGTCATGCCTTTTGGCCTTACCAATGCACCCTCAACATTCCAAGGTTTGATGAATTCAATTTTCAAACCATTCCTTAGAAAAATTGTGTTAGTAGTCTTTGATGATATACTAATCTAAAACAAGTCTTGGAAGGATCATGTTGAACCTGTTGACAGGGTGCTACAACTATTGGAGGAAAAACAATTATATGCAAAAAGATCCAAATGTTTCTTTGGAGTACAAGAGGTGGAATATCTGGGTCATATTGTATCTCATAAAGGAGTTAAGGTAGACCCTAGCAAAATTAAAGCCAATAAGGAATGGAGAATCCCCACATCCATAAAGCATCTGCGAGGATTTCTCAGGTTGACAGGGTATTATCGCAAGTTTGTTAAGAATTATGGGAGAATAGCAGCACCTCTAACAACATTATTGAAGAAAGATGCATTTTCATGGACTCCGGAAGCAACAAAGGCCTTTGAACATCTTAAAGAGGCAATGTGCCAAGCACCGGTCTTAGCTACACCGGACTTCACAAAAACCTTTATTGTGGAATGTGATGCTTCAGGAAATGGAATTGGTGTTGTTCTAATGCAAGATGAAAGACCCATTGCTTTTGAAAGTTGTCCAATCAAGGGAAATTTTTTACACAAAGCTATTATGAGAAGGAAATGTTGGCAATACTCCATGCACTTAAGAAATGGCGACCCTACCTAATGGGAAGACACTTCAAGGTAAAAACGGATCATGATAGCCTTAAATACTTTTTAGAACAAAGATTATCCTCTGAAGAACAAAAAAAGTGGGTCACAAAGATGTTGGGTTATGACTTTGAAATCATCTACAAAAAAGGGAAGCAAAATGTGGTGGCAGATGCACTCTCAAGAAAGGATGAGGATGTGGAAGCATTGTTGTGCGCCATTTCTATTATCCAACCAGATTGGATAAACGAAGCAACGGAGGAATGGAAGAATGACGAAGAAGTGTGGGCACTTATTCGAAAGTTACAACAATATTCCAGTACGTCGGATACATTTAGCTGGAAAAATGATTCATTATGGTACAAAGATCGCTTATACCTCTGTAAGAATTCCCTGCTAAAACAAAAGATTTTTCTGGAATTGCACACTTCTCCCTTAGGAGGGCACTCGGGATTTTTAAAAACTTACCACAGGGTTAAGAAGGAATTTTTTTGAGAGGGCCTTAAATCAGATATTCAAAAGTTTGTGGCAGAATGTTTGGTTTGCCAACAAAATAAAGTTGAAACAATTAAGACAACGGGTCTATTACAACCTTTATCCATTCCAAGCCAACGTTGGGAGGAGGTTTCAATGGATTTTATCACAGGTTTACCCAAGTCTGAGGGAAAGAGTGTCATCATGTGGTAGTTGACAGACTTACCAAGTACGCACACTTTTGTGCATTATCACATCCATTTAAAGCCAGTACAGTTTCTACTGCATTTATGGAAACAATTCAAAAGCTACATGGAACCAAGATTATTGTAAGTGATAGAGATCCCATTTTCACTGGAAATTTTTGGACAGAATTATTTTCTTGTCTTGGTACACAGTTAGCTCATAGCTCATCTTATCATCCTCAATCTGATGGGCAAACTGAGATAGTAAACAATGTTTGGAAGGATATCTTCGTTGCTTTGTATCTGATAAACAGACACAATGGGTCAAATGGTTGCCTCTAGCTGAATGGTGGTATAACACCTCCTTCCATACAGCAACAAAAATGACCCCATTTATGGCACTTTATGGGTATCAGCCACCATCCATCACATCATATTTAAGAGAAAATTCTAAGGTTCAAGCAGTGGAACATCACATCGAACATCAACACAAGTCCTCCAACTCTTAAAGGATAACCTCGTGTTGGCACAGAATAGAATGAAACAACAGGCAGATCAACATCGGCGAAAGAAGTTTTGATGTAGGTGATTGGGTATTCCTACGGCTACAACCATATAAGCAAATGTCCCTCAAGCAAGCTAAGAAGGATAATAAATTATCACCAAAGTATTATGGTCCGTACAAGGTGTTGCAAAAGATTGGTACTATGGCATACAAATTAGAGCTTCCTGCAGCTTCTTGATTGCACCCAGTTTTCCAGGTTTCATGTTTAAAGAAGGTTATAGGCGATAAGCTCCCAGTTCAAACAATATTTCCAGAACTTGACGAGGAAGGAAAAATTATATTGGAACCAGAAGCAGTCACAGAAACAAGAACTCAACAGCTACAAAATCGATCAATTTCAGAGTATCTTATCAAGTGGAAGAACTTATCTGCTGAAGGTTCCACATGGGAGGATGAGAATTTTATACAGAAGCATCCAGAACTACTCAAGCATTGAGGACAACACTTTTTTGAAAGAGAGGGGCATGTTGGTCCCTATAATACTAGTGATTACCCCATTACTATTGTAGTTGTACCCCTTATTAATATTGTTGTGCCCCTATTGTCCCCATATTGTTATTACTGTGCCCCATAGAATCCCTCTATTGTTATTTTTGTGGCTTTATATTATTATTGTTAGGTCGGCTGGGTTATATTGTGACTCCTTAGACTCCGATATATAGAAAGGAGGTTTTATCATTTGAATCATCCAAGAATTGTTCATTTATGTAATGTAAAGGAGGTTTCCCCCTCGAAGAGGTTGAATTCTAAGGCATTGATATCTCTTTTCTATCTTCTCTTGAGGTGGTTTCATAACATTATCTCTGTGAAAGTCTTCTTAATGTCTGAGGCTGGTTTGCTTTGTGGCCTGGTGGATGATACTTCTACATTGTGCTGTCTTTCTAGCTCCTGCCTTTGTGAGCTAGTTGAGGTTCCTCCCAATGGTGGAGTTTGCTGGCTGGCTCTTTCTTCTCTCTGGCTATCTATAGCTTCTTCAATTATTTCCTCTTCTGATAGAGGATTTAGTCTTTGTCTCTTTGCTCCAAGTTGTTCTGTTCGTCCACTAATAGGTGTGATGGTTTCTATGTCCCTCTTTTTGTTTCTCCTCACTTAGAGGAGTCTGCAATGCTGGAATTTATGTTTCTTTAGTTTGGGATGGAGGAATTTGCACTTGACTCTGTTCTCTGGACTTTGCAAGTTGATCTGTCGTTGGAGGTTGCTCTGTAATATCTATCTCTTTGCCCTTGGAAGTCCCTGTAACTGGCATGCTAGTTTCCTGTGCAGGTTGTTGAGAAGTTCCAGCAGAGGATGTACCAATTCCTAATTGTTGAGGCAGCTTGAATGATACCTGTCCAAAAGAGTCCAGGTCAAGAGTTTTTTCAAGATCATTCATAACATTTTCCATCTTTTCTTGTTCACTAATTTCTTCTATTAGGGTCCCTTCTACCCATTCATCCTGATTTGCAAACTGTTCAATTTCTGGGATCCTATGATGTATATAAACTGATAACCTATTTCTTGTCCTTCTGTCACATATGAAACTATTTGCGTCATATGGCACCCACCAAAAACTCTTCTTTAATCTAAGGTGGTCTTCTAAAATCTTTTCAGCACCTTGCCATGCATCCCTAGAATTGATGACATAAGGGCCTAGCTAGTTCTTTATTCTTAACTGAGCCTTCTTCTTGGTAGCACAAAAATGGACTAAGTCTGCATTTATCATCTATCTAAAATACTCTAGGGCAAACAATCTCATAGGCACATATTTGGGCAACTTGAAAGGGCAAAGTTCACACCCATACATTCTAATTTCTGTGTGATTTTGGTACAGGTACCAGTCACCTATCCTGTACTGCTTGGAGAGTTGGAGAATCTTCTTCATGTCACTAGTGATTCTAGGAGGGGGAACTCCTATCAACAGAGTAGATGCTGGATGTACAAACCAGTCAATAAATTCATTATAAGTATAAGGGGACTCATGGGTATTATGGAAGACTGAGCTCCAAAAGATCATAGACCTTTGATTTCCTTTTGTGTCCAATTTCCTGATAGGGAAAGGAAATTTGTCTGGTTGATGATATAACAAAAGATGATATATAAAATATGTATATTTAAAAACTCCCTCCCTATCCAAACTCATGAATTGATCATGGATTTTGTTGGCAATAAAAGTGGCATAGTCATATCTGACAGCAGGGGATTATCCTGGAGTAATCATTGACAATAGAACCAGGGTGATATCATCAACAAATTCACTGGATTTAAATCCCAATATCAGGGATATCATGTCAACAATCAGTTTTCTAGTTTCAATGAAACAAGTCTACAAATAGGGAGGTGAGCCTTGAGGCTGGTACTGTGGTTTCATGAACATCTGAGCAATACGGGTTATCTCTGATTTGGGCAATTCAGAAGCTTTTTCAAGTAAATACCCCATGGAAAGAGGAGCAAGGGGCTGAGTGGAATGGAACTATATCATTTCATTAATGGACTTAGCAGTTATGGGAAAAAGAACATTTTGGGATGGGGACATAACTGCTCTATGGACAAGGTCATAGTTGGCACAGCATTGATGAATGATATATGGGAAAACATGGACTAAATGGAGGAAATACATGGGAAGATTGGATTCCCATAGTCCAAAAATGTCATATTTGTTTAGATAGTTATCCCTGACTTGGCAAAAGGCCTGAAGATGGTTCCTATCACTAGATAAATCCTTTATTTGAAAATCTCTATTAGCCAGGGGTAGATAATCTAAGTCTTTATGAGGTGCATTCATGGGCGTGACATTCAGGGCTATGGGGGCTTCCATATTTGTTCTTGTGTATTCAAACTGGATTTCGGGATTTCTCTGGAAAAATAGACTTAAACAGTTGGTTTAGGGTCTCTTTATGGCAGCTACAGACTTTTTTTAACTTGAATTTAGTTTTCTCTAGTAGAATTCCTAGTGGAAAACTAAAATTGTAGGGTTGCAGGGCAAAAATGGATAAATACCTAGATTAAGAAGAAAAATCGTATAATGGCAAGTTGGTTGACAGGCTGCGAAGCTCATGTTGTAGTCTTGCTGGTCAAATGACTGTTGAAAAGCTGGAACAGTGGATTCGGTTGTTAATTTGCATGGAAGCTGGAAGCAGTGCATTACAGTGAAAATGACATTTTATCGTTCATTTAACGAAATTCAGTTTGGCGGATATTTTTTGCATTTATTGGGAAGATGATGTCAGTGTGATGAGACATTTTGTCATTACATGGAAGGCGGTAAGCGATTTGATCGCACCGCCTTTGGAGTCCGGTGGTTTTGGGACGAGGGCGAGTGAGCATATGGAACGGGCGACGCGTGGCAAGGGTATGGCGGAAAACCGCCTAGTGATCGTGAGTTAAAGCGCAGTCACCTGGGGGTCGTGATATGATCATCAACCTTCGTATGAAAAGGGAGAGATCGGATGGCTGAAAAGCTCTGGAGATGGCGGGGAGTTATCTATGGCAGGCCTGACATATTTATCAACGTTTTAATCGTATCGGGGTTGTTTCTATTAGTCAGGGGATTGGTTATTAATTAAAACAAATGGTTAATTAATCCCATTTGGTGCGGCGGGGTTGGTTATTAATAACTTCATATAAGTTTATTAATTCCTGTTTTAAACTATGACTATGCTCGTATTTCAACCAGGGCGGGATGTATATAAAATGTGGGGGTTTTATAATATATTTACATATTACATGAAGGGTTAATTTTCGGGATTTATATAATTGTGGTTAAGAGTTAATATGACTTGTGAAATAAAAAAGCATCAAGCTAAATGTTTTAAAGTTTACATTAAAACTTAGGCTAAAGTGAGAAAAGGGGTTTTCAAGTGATATTATGCATTTCCTAAGTAAAATAGGTTTTTCACTTAGGCAAATTTTATGAAACAAGATGAATGATGGGTGGATGATTTTGAGTACTTTGGCTTTTAGATCATTGGGGCGAGGGTCTGGTCCCTCCAGAAGTCAGAGAAATGCTCTGAGCCCCTTTGATTTTCAAAGACCTTAATACTTAAGGAAATTAGTGAAATCTTTAGGGAATATGTGAATGGAAGTTAGTTATTTAACCTTGCCTTGCTTGAACTGCATCAAGTAGAATGTTTGCCTTGCACTTGTGATAAAAATAAAATTTAACACATTTAGAAATATTTTTCATCACAAGTATCATTCTGCAACACCATCTACCTACCCTACCTACTTTAACCTAACATTTTTTCTTCTTTATTTGGGTGCACTTAGACTGGCAAACCCTTATCAAATCATTACATCCAAGGGCTCAGATTAAACTGTTGAGCTCCTTTATTTACTCTACCTATCTATTTATCTGCCAAGTTTACACTGTTTGATCAAATTTTATTCTCTATTCTATAGCATGAAATTCAAATATGAACTAGCGAAGCTTGAGCTGTTTGACTATTCATCCATTGTGGCATAGATTAACAAGTTGCACACAATGCTTATTACAGAAAATGAAAAAATAGTGGCATTTAGACTTGCACACTTTCCTGGTCTATTTTGTTTGGGGTTTATTTCTTTCACTTTTTTGACCATTTTATTATTTTTACCCTTTGATTTTCTTTTAGGGTATACCCTCTTTACATTTTTTAAATTTTTTGATTTTTTGACAATATGGAAAACCTTTGCAACAAGAAAAGGTATGAACATATTACAGATTTCATCAAGTCAATCATGAAATATGACACCTCTTTGTATAGGAGCATAACACAACCAAAGGAAGAACCTGGAAAAGGTCAACCCAGTTTAAATGTTGTGAATAATTCCCTGTTTAAAATGAAAGAAAAAGTAGATATCAAGTCATAACACGGCGAGATCGATGCTCTAAATTTGAACCACTAGTTGTAGCAAATGGAATTTTATTTCAGCGTCCAACAGATTGAGAAAGGGAAAAAGATCTCATTTTTGCAACTGAATTTAGAGGGTCATGCATTGACTTGGTGGGAGAGCCGGATGGAAACCCTGAGGCTGGAGGTAGAACCTCTAGTGACTAAGTGGGGGGATTTGAAAACCTTTATTAATTCATAGTTTTATCCCATTAGGTATGTGGAGGACCAGTGGATCTGATGGCATTACTTATGGCAACATCCAGGCCAAAATGTGTAGGAGTACATCACGAAAATCAGAAAGATGGCTATAATGTTGGGTATCTATCCGAAAACCCAGATGTAATTCTCAAGTATCTGGGGGGTATGCAATGCCATTTGCATGAGAAAGTGATGTTATTCAAGCCCAAATCGGTGGACAAGCCTTGTGTACACGCACAGTACTTGGAGAACATAGACTTGAATGGATCGCAATCAAGTGGATCAAAGCAGAAGCATAAACAGGACGCTTCAAAGGAGGGAAAGAAGAAACAAAAAGGGGAAAGAGATAAAAAGACGGCAGCCATAGCACACTAGTGCAAAGATCCTAGAAACCACTACAACATAGATGGCTATACATAGGAGAAATGTTGGAAGTTGCATCCAGAGCTAAACCCAAAGAACAAGAAGAAAAATAATAATAAGAAGAATCTCATGGCCACTTATTTGAGCAACCAAGTTTTAAGCAGCTCAAATGTGGATGAGAAGATCATTTGTAGATCAATGCAGAAGGAGGTGAATTTGAGTAGCCTTCAACAACTAGAAGAGAAATAAATGACCAAGCTCTTCCATATAAATATACAGGTCAAGAACACAAAGATTGATGCTTTGTTTGACTCGGGATCACAGGAAAATCTCATTGCAGTGGAGCTAGTCAAGAAGTTGGGGTTGGAAGTTCGGGATCATCCAAACCCGTATCCATTGGGATGGGTATATAAGGATGTAGATATGAAGGTGACTAAACAGTGCAAAATTAGATTTTTTTATCAGTTTTGATTTTATTGATGAAGTAGATCTATATGTGGTTCCTGTTGATGTAGGTGGAGTCGTGTTTTGGATTCCATACATGTACAAGTGATGAGCACCAGTGTTGCAACAAGAATGCTACAACTCCTGGGGCTACCAACTTTAATTTATCAACCTGGGGTTCGTACAAACTTGGAGGTGACAGTGCTGTGTACCCAAGTAAAAGTGATGGTTCTGCCTTTTGTCACTATTCATTGGGTGAGAGACCACTAGAGTTTGTCAAACCAGACTTCTATGGATTTAGAAAAAGCTTGATTACTGATGAGGGAAGGAGAAATCTACTTTAAGAGAAAGCTGGTCTACTGTAGCAAGGAAAAGGACTAAAATCCAATGCTAAAAACACACCATTTCCTAACTAACTGCTCAGAGACTATGTTTCAGAAAGAATGCTAGATTAACATTAACATGTATGAAATTCAACTATCTTAAGCATGTAAATTCAAAGCATCAACATTCTACTACTGTGCATGTAAGTGGCTACAACAAATTTGTTTTTTTCTTTTTGTTATTTTTATGGAAAAAAAAGTGTGAAAGCTAATCTATTTTGGTGATGTGTGATCTAGGTGGATGTTGGTGGCCACACACTTATCCCATTTGGACCCCCACAACTCTCTCTTTCAGTTTTTCAGTTTCCTAAATTGTAGCACAGTTTACTATTTTTAGCATTTTTTCGGGTCCTGAACTTCTGGAGTTGTTTTGAGGCCCTAAACAACGTTCTTTAGGAAATTTGGGAGCAACATAAGTCCATGGACCGATGTTACTCTTCCCAAAATTGTAGTGCTCAGATAGATATTTCTAACGAGCTTGTACACGTCAAACGCAGATCGTATGCTAAATCTACGACCCCAGGAAATTGATGTACCAATTTACCCAAATGGGGTAGCCACAATTTGGCGTTTCATCTTCTAGGGTTAGGTTTTGGGATGTTAAGGGTTTTCCATTGTTTCTCAACAATAAATAGGCCTTCGAGCCTCATTGTAACACAGTTTAGAGGCATGTAGCCGCCACATCTCTTCTCAGAGATAAGCTACCATCGCCCGAGTTGATTTATTTCCATTGTTGTTTGTAAGCATATTTCAGTCTTTTACATTAATGAAATGAAGTATTATTTCTGTGGCATCTCTATGTTTATGGTTATCTCTGTAATTTATTGTGTTCCTATTTAAATCTAGATCAGTGTTATCAGAGCGGTCTGCTTTTTCTCTATTTTTCTTTGCATGTCCCCAACGAGGTCGCGATATAAGGAGTTAGGGCTTGAACTGGTTGAACCTTTGCAAGACCAACCTCACACATCTTGACGGCCTCCCATGGCGGATGAGAAGAAAGACGAGGGGGTAGAAGGTCCTATCAAAATCTTGCTTGAAGAAGCCCTTCAGCGATAAAGGAACGCAATCATGGATAGCTTTGCGCAGATCCTTCAGCGGCTACCCAGAGGCGACGCATCGACTTCCAACAGCTACTCTGGAAACACCACATCATTTAAGGTACAAGTTAATTTTGAAATCTCCATCTTTGAGGGTCAAATAAATGTAGATTTTGTAGATAAATGGTTAAATCTGCTAGATGCGTATTTTTCTGTTCATGAATTTCGAGTCGAGAAAAGATTGTTTTCGCTCTTCTCAAAGCAGCCCCCTACGTCAAGGACTGGTGGGAAACCTACTGCGAGCAGAAGAATGAAAGTACGGGCTCACTATTTTCAACCGCACCCACTTGGGATTCCTTTCGGGATGTCGTCAAGGAGCAGTACTACCTTGTCAAAATCTATGAGTACAAATACATCAAATGGACCCCACTGTGGCAGGGAAGGGACCAAGATGTTTCGGAGCTCATAAACATTTTTCATACCCTTCACACACAGCTGGGTATCAAGGACTCTGAGCTGCATTTGGTACTCAAATACCATAGTTGCCTACACATATACATCCAGGAAGAGATGGAGTTCCTGAACATCTCCTCGCTTTGCACGGTGTATCGATACGCTGTCAAAATCGAGCAAAAGTTCAAACAGAAACAATGAGACTTTGGATCTGCAAATCCGAAGACCAAAGGACAAAGCCAAGGCGGGGTGACCCAAGACAACTCGATGAAGCCGCAAGAAAAGAAAAACACCAGGAAGTCGAAGAAGGACACAGGAAAGTGGTGTGAGTTCCACAAGAGTCCCACTCATAACACAAGTGAGTGTCGAACCAAGCAATCGTTGGTGGCCGAGTTGAAGGCTTTAGAATCAAATGCATGTTCTGACCTCGAGTTAGAACTTGACAAGGGGAATGGAAAAGGAAAGCAGATCATTGATGCGAAGCCCAGTGTCATTGTTGCCACCACCAAGATCCAGAAGAATGAGCCCGAAGTCCCAGAGGAGGGGGAGCATCTTTTCCACTCACAGATGTGGGTGAAGGGTTCGCCACTGTAATTCATTGTCGACATTGATACCCAAAAGAACCTCATATGCAGAGGTCATGAAGTGGTTGGACCTACCGACTACACCGCACCCGCAGCCGTATAGTATCGGGTGGCTTCATGAAGGATGAGATCTCAAAGTTCGCCAGTAGTGCCGCCTTCCCTACAGCATCAAGCCCTTCACAGATGAGGTATTGTGTGATGTTACACCTCTGGATGTTTGTGATGTATTATTAGGCCAACCATACTTGTGGAGGCAACATGTTGTGTATGAGTCAAGGCCTTGCACTGTCATTATTTCTTTGTGTAATTCATTATACAGGATACCATAGGTAGCCCTACCTACCACCACCTCTTTGATCACTGCTAAGAAAGGCAGCAAGCTCATCTCCCAAACTAGGAAATTCATCTATTTGGTTCACTCCCAACGTAAGGGGAAGATCGTCACCACATCCATGACCCCTGCAAAGGGTTCCTCCACGCAGTAGCAGCAGCAAAGGGATACGGTCATGACAACACACAGGAACAACTTCTCCTCACCCATAGGGGTACCACACAAGCTTCAGGTGGGAAACAAAGTCTGGTTGCATTTGTAGAAAGAACACCTTACAAGAGCCCATCAGAAGCTCCGACCACACTGACATGGTTCTTATACCATTACCAAGGTTGTGGGAAATAATTCTTTGGAGCACAGCATTCCTCCATTCCTTCGTTTGCACCAAGTGTTCAATGTGGAATGCCCTCAACCATGCTTCCCACCATTATTGGACACATCAGAGATCGTAGAACAACTCACCAAGGACAAAGTTTAGCAGATGGAGGAACTCAATGCAATGGGGATCATTGCTTCCTAAAGGGGGAGGAATTATCCAGGTGGATGTTGGTGGCCACCCACCTATCCCATTTGGAACCCCACAACTATCTCTTTCAGTTTTTTAGTTTCCTAAATTGTACCACAGTTTACTATTTTTAGCAGATTTTCGGGTCTTGAACTTCTAGAGTCGTTTTGAGGCCCTAAACGATGTTTTTTGGAAATCTGAGAGCAACATGGGTCTGTGGATTGATGTTGATCTTCTCAAAGTTGTAGTGCTTGGATAGATCTTTCTAACGAGCTATTGTATGTGTCAAACAAAGATCGTATGCCAAAATTTACGACCCCGCGAAATTGATGTACCAATTTACCCAAATGGGGCCCACAATTTGGCGTTTCATCTTCTAGGGTTAGGTTTTGGGATGTTAAGGGCTTTCCATTGTTTCTCAACAATAAATAGGCCTTTGAGCCTCATTGTAACACAGTTCAGAGGCATGTAGCTGCCACATCTCTTCTCAGAGATAAGCTACCACCGCCCTAGCTGGTTTATTTCCATTACTGTTTGTACACATATTTTAGTGTTTTACATTAATGAAATGAAGTATTATTTCCATTGCATCTCTATGTTTATGGTTATCTCTGTAATTTATTACATTCCTATTTAAATCTGGATCAGTGGTATCATAGCAGTCTGCTTTTTCTCTGTTTTTCTTTGCATGTTGCCAAAGAGGTTGGGATATAAGGAGTTAGGACTTGAACTGGTCGAACCTTTGCAAGACCAGCCTCGCAAACCCTGACAGCCTCCCATGGCAGATGAAAAGAAAGATGAGGGCGCAAGAGATCCTATCAAAATCTTGCTCAAAGAAGCCCTCGAGCGACAAAGGAATGCGATGATGGATAGCTTTGCACAGATCCTTTAGCGGCTACCCAGAGGTGATGCATCGGCTTCCAACAGCTACTCTAGAAACGCCACACTGTTTAAGGTACAAGTTAATTTTGAAATCCAAATCTTCAAGGGTCAAATAGACGCAGATGCCGTAGATAAATGGTTAAATTTGCTTGATGGGTATTTTTCTGTTCATGAAGTTTTGTGTCGGGAAAATATTGTTTTTTCTCTTTCCAAAGCAACCCCCCACGTCAAGGACTGGTGGGAAACCTACTGCGAGCAGAAGAATGAAAGTACAAGCTCACTATTTTCATTCGCACCTAGTTGGGATTCATTCCAGGATTCCGTCAAGGAGCAGTACTACCCTGTCAAAAGCTATGAGGACAATACATCAAATGGACCACACTGCGGCAGGGAAGGGACCAAGATGTGCTGGAGTTCACAAACATTTTTCATACCCTTCGCACACAGTTGGGTATCAAGGACTTTGAGCTGCATTTGGTACTCAAATATGGCGGTTGCCTACATAGATACATCTAGAAGAGATGGAGTTCCTGAACATCTCCTCGCTTGGCATGTAGTATCGGTACACTGTCAAAATCGAGCAAAAGTTGAAACAGAAGAAGCGAGACTTTGGATCTACAAATCCGAAGACCAAAGGACAAAGCCAAGGCAGGGTGACCCAAGAAAACCCATCGAAGCCACAAGAAAAGAACAACACCATGAAGTCGAAGAAGGACATAGGAAAGTGGTGTGAGTTCCACAAGAGTCTCACTCATAACACAAGTGAGTGTCGGACCAAGAATTTGTTGGTGGCCGAGTTGAAGGCTTCAGAATCAGATGCATGTTCCGACCCTAAGTAAAAACCTGACAAGGGGAATGGAAAAGGGAAGCAAATCATTGATGCGGAGCCCAACATCACTGTTGCCACCGCCAAGATCTAGAAGAATGAGCCCCAAGACCCATAGGAGGTGGAGCGTCTTTTCCACTCACAGATGTGGGTGAAGGGTTCGCCGCTGCAATTCATTGTCGACAATGGTAGCTAAAATAACCTCATTTCAGCAGAGGTCGTGAAGTGGTTGGGCCTACAGAATACACCACACCCCCAGCCATACAGTATCGGGTGGCTTCATGAAGGACGAGATCTCAAAGTTTGCTAGCAGTGTCGCCTTCCCTATAGCATCAAGCCCTTCATAGACGAGGTATTGTGTGATGTTACACCTCTGGATGTTTGTGATGTATTATTAGGCCAACCATACTTGTGGAGGCGACATGCTATGTATGAGTCAAGGCCTCGTGTTGTCATTATTTCTTTGTGTAATTCATTATACAGGATACTGAAGGTAGCCCCACATACCACCACCTCTTTGATGACTGCTAAGAAAGGCAACAAGCTCATCTCCCAGACTAGGAAATTCATATGTCTGGTTCGCTCCCAAATTAAGGGGAAGATCATCACCACATCCATGAACCCCATGAAGGGTTCCTCCATGCAGTAGAAGCAGCAAAGGGATACGGTCATGACAGCACACAGGAACAACTTCTCCACACCCACAGGAGTACCACACAAGCTTTAGGTGGGCAACAAAGTTTGGTTGCATCTGCAGAAAGAATGCCTTACAAGAGCCCATCAGAAGCTTCGACCACGCCGACATGGTCCTTACACCATTACCAAGTCTGTGGGAAATAATGCTTTGGAGCACAGCATTCCTCCATTCCTTCGTTTGCACTGAGTGTTCAATGTGGAACACCCTCAACCATGCTTCCCACCATTACTGGACACATCAAATATCACAGAACAGCGCACCAGGGATGAAGTTTAGCAGATCGTGGAACTCAACACAATGGGGACCATTGCTTCCTAAGGGGGCAGGAATGATCCAGGTGGATGTTTGTGGCCATCCACCTATTCCATTTGGACCCCCACAACTGTCTCTTTCAGTTTTTCAGTTTTCTAAATTGTAGCACAGTTTACTATTTTTAGCAGTTTTTTGGGTCCTGAACTTCTGGAGCCATTTTGAGGCCCTAAACGACGTTTTTTTGGAGATTTGGGAGCAACATGGGTCCATGGACCGATGTTGCTCTTCCCTTAGTTGTAGTGCTTGGATAGATCTTTCTAACGAGCTATTGTACACGTCAAATGGAGATCGTATGCCAAATTTACGACCTCGGGAAATTGATGTACCAATTTACCCAAACAGGGCCCACAATTTGGCGTCTCATCTTCTAGGGTTAGGTTTTTGGATGTTAAGGGTTTTCCATTGTTTCCCAACAATAAATAGCCCTTCAAGCCTCATTGTAACATAGTTCAAAGGCATGTAGATGCCACATCTCTTCTCAGAGATAAGCTACCATCGCCCTAGCTGGTCTATTTCCATTGCTGTTTGTAAGCATATTTCAGTGTTTTACATTAATGAAATGTAAAATTATTATTTCCACTGCATCTCTATGTTTATGGTTATCTCTGTAATTTATTGTGTTCCTGTTTAATTCCGAATCAATGGTATCAGAGCGGTCTGCTTTTTCTCTGTTTTTATTTGCATGTCCCCAACGAGGTCGGGATATAAGGAGTTAAGGCTTGAATTGGTTGAACCTTTGCAAGACCAACCATACAAATCCTGACGGCCTCACATGGCGGATGAGAAGAAAGATAAGGGGGCAAGAGATCCTATCAAAATATTGCTCGAAGAAGCCCTCGAGCAACAAAGGAACGTGATGATGGATAGCTTTGCATAGATCTTTCAGCGGCTACCCAGAGGCGACGCATCGGCTTCCAATAGCTAGTCTAGAAACACCACACCGTTTAAGGTACAAGTTAATTTTGAAATCCCCATCTTTGACGGTCAAATAAACGTACATGTCGTAGATAAATGGTTAAAGCTGCTAGATGGGTATTTTTCTGTTCATGAATTTTGATTCGAGAAAAGATTGTTTTCGCTCTTCTCAAAGCAGCCACCCACGTCAAGGACTGGTGGGAAACCTACTACGAGTAGAAGAATGAAAGTACGGGCTCACTTTTTTCAACCGCACCCACTTGGGATTCATTTTGGGATGCAGTCAAGGAGCAGTACTACCCTGTCAAAAGCTATGAGGACAAATACATCAAATGGACCACACTGCGGCAGGGAAGGGACCAAGATGTGCCGAAGTTCACAAACATTTTTCATACCCTTCGCACACAGTTGGGTATCAAGGACTCTGAGCTGCATTTGGTACTCAAATACTGCGGCTGCCTACACATATACATCCAGGAAGAGATGGAGTTCCTGAACATCTCCTCGCTTTGCACGGTGTATCGATACGCTGTCAAAATCGAGCAAAAGTTCAAATAGAAGCAGCGAGACTTTGGATCTGCAAATCCGAAGACCAAAGGAAAAATCCAAGGTAGGGTGACCCAAGACAACCCGACGAAGCCGCAAGAAAAGAACAACACCAAGAAGTCGAAGAAGGACACAGGAAAGTGGTGTGAGTTCCATAAGAGTCCCACTCATAACACAAGTGAGTGTCGGACCAAGCAATCATTGGTGGCCAAGTTGAAGGCTTCAGAATCTGATGCATGTTCTGACCTTGAGTCAGAACCCAACAAGGGGAATGGAAAAGGGAAGCAAATCATTGATGCGAAGCCTAGTGTCATTGTTGCCGCCACCAAGATCCAGAAGAATGAGCCCGAAGTCCTAGAGGATGGGGAGCATCTTTTCCACTCATAGATGTGGGTGAAGGGTTTGCCACTGTAATCCATTGTCGACAGTGATAGCGAAAAGAACCTCATTTCAGCAGAGGTCATGAAGTGGTTGGGCCTACCGACTACACCACACCCACAACCGTACAGTATCGGGTGGCTTCATGAAGGATGATATCTCAAAGTTCGCTAGTAGTGCCACCTTCCTACATCATCAAGCCCTTCACAAATGAGGTATTGTGTGATGTTACACGTCTGGATGTTTGTGATGTATTATTAGGCCAACCATACTTGTGGAGGCGAAATGTTGTGTATGAGTCAAGGCCTCGCGCTATCATTATTTCTTTGTGTAATTCATTATACAGGATACCAGAGGTAGCCCCACCTACCACCACCTCTTTGATCACTGCTAAGAAAGGCAGCAAGCTCATCTCCCAGACTAGGAAATTCATCTATCTGATTCACTCCCAACGTAAGGGGAAGATTGTCACCACATCCATTACCCCTGCAAAGGGTTCCTCCACACAGCAGCAACAGCAAAGGGATATGGTCTTGACAACACACAAGAACAACTTCTCCTCACCCATAGGGGTACCACACAAGCTTCAGGTGGGCAACAAAGTTTGTTTGCATTTGCAGAAAGAACACCTTACAAGAGCCTATCAAAAGCTCCAACCACGCTAACATGGTTCTTATATCATTACCAAGGTTGTGGAAAATAATTCTTTGGAGCACAGTGTTCCTCCATTCCTTCGTTTGCACCGAGTGTTCAATGTGGAATGCCCTCACCCATGCTTCCCACCATTATTGGACACATCAGAGATTGCAAAACAACTCACCAGGGACAAAGTTTAGCAGATGGAGGAACTCAATGCAATGGGGGCCATTGCTTCCTAAAGGGGGAGGAATTATCCAGGTGGATGTTGGTGGCCACCCACCTATCCCATTTGGAACCCCACAACTGACTCTTTTAGTTTTTTAGTTTCCTAAATTGTAGCATAGTTTACTATTTTTAGCAGATTTTCGGGTCTTGAACTTCCAAAGCCATTTTGAGGCCCTAAATCTGAGAGCAACATGGGTCCGTGGACTGATTTTGCTGTTCCCAAAGTTGTAGTGCTTGGATAGATCTTTCTAACGAGCTATTGTACGTGTCAAAAAGATATCGTATTCCAAATTTACGACCCCAGGAAATTGATGTACCAATTTACCCATACGGGGCCCACAATTTGGTGTTTCATCTTTTGGGGTTAGGCTTGGGATGTTGATGGTTTTCCATTGTTTCTCAACAATAAATAGGCCTTTGAGCCTCATTTTAACACAGTTCAGAGCCATGTAGCCGCCACATCTCTTCTCAGAGATAAGCTACCATCGCCCTAGCTGGTTTATTTCCATTGTTGTCTATAAGCATATTTCAGTATTTTACATTAATGAAATGAAGTATTATTTCCGCTGCATCTCTATGTTTATGGTTCTTTGTAACTTATTTCGTTCTTGTTTAAATTCGAATCAATGTGGCAGGTGGCTTATGGATGCTGGTGGATGGTTGGAAGGTTTGGGAGACCCTTAGGTGACCTTGTGTGGCTTCCTAGAGGTTTTCCCCCAATTCGGCATCAAAACAAGCCACTACAGGAAAACCTACAAGATGCCCTAAAAACCTACAAGATTCTCTGTATTTCTACAGGATACAGCTTAGAGAAAAATGATGGGTGTTGAAGGTAATGGAAGGCTTAGTTAGGTGGTTGGTGGGTGGAATGGAGTGAGAAAATGCCAAGGATCACTTAGAACTCAAAACCAAGGTTTGGAGATGGTTGGATTTTCTCAACATGCTTGGAGGAGTTTCCATGAAAAATGATGAAATTGGTGAGGTTATTAGTGAAAGTAAGGAATGGTCATGGATGGATGAAGTTGGAAGGAGATTTCTTGCTATGAGATCTCCCTCTACTTATAAAACACCTGCACTGCATCAACTGATATTTGCCCAAAAATCATGTAAATAAGAAGAATTTCAATAAGCTAGAAAAACAGAGTTTAATGAGCTAGCTATCTACTTCATGCATGAGAAAAATTTACAGAGTAAGATGAAATCATTGATCAGATCTATTGTAAGACTAAAGATGGAAGAAATTATAATTGAATCCTACACTTGCAAACTGATCAAACGCTGGTTTAAGTACAGTAAACTCTAAATCCCATGAGAAAGTAGAATTCTATCTTTTTGTGGCTACATAGGGGTCCTTTTCTCAAATCATGATCCCTGAAGGAAGAGGTGAGGCCAAGACACCTACTGAAAAATTTGTGATGCTCTTCTTATCCCTTCTAACCTAATTCTGAAGTAAAGCACAAATGGAAGAAAAATAATAAACAAACTAATAAAATCTACACTACTTGCAATGAAATACTTCTAAGGACAATTTAACCATGAATCTATGAAATTAATCTAAGCATACATATATAAGAAGAGGAGCCTTTGTTGCTAGGGTTGGGCCCTAACCCAAGAGTTTCATCCCTCTAAGTTAACTGAGTGCTGGATCAACAAAAAACTCATTCTCATTATCAAAACATAAAATTACATAGCAATGTCTTCCACAAGTCTGGAGCTCAAAAATAACTAGTATTTTTACAACAAAAATTCGACTCCTAATGAGGCTCTGGGCCTCTTTATTTATACAACGAAAGTCTCCAACGACTTCCTTAACTATAGGGAGGCTCGACTCCCAAACTCAAGATGAACTAACTCTTTTACTATCACTTGCTCGGCTGCCTTTTAATCATCATGACTTGGCTGCTTGTACTTTGAGCTAGTGTGATTGATGGAGGAATATGTGAATGAGAGAGGAGTAAATGAGGAGAATTTACCTCCTACAATCTCTCTTTCTTGTCCATTCTAGTTTCATCCTTTAATCTTGCCAAAATTCCCTGATTTCCTCTCACAAACCTACATTCAATGCACATTAGTCCACTAGGCATAATATCTCACTTTGACTCATCTCATTAAACAAAATATAATCAAAACATGTAATAAATTGTGAGAAGAGTTGGTTTGACTAACATAAGAGGTGAATTAAGGTCCATATAGTTACCCAATGATGAGACTCATCAACATGAGTGATGCAATATTCATGAAGAGAGCCAACCAGTATCAGCTCGTCAAGGATGAAAAACCATTCATCATCAACATGCACAAAGGCAAGTTGAAAATATCACTGGTAAGTGCCAACCAAGCGAAGAAATTTATTAGTTCCAGTAAGAATTATGTTTTATTGTTTTTAAGACAAATTTAGTGCGAAGAGGAGTTAATAAGAGGCAAGGCATCCTGGAGGGTTGTACTAACAAACAAAAACAACAATTGAAGGATTTGTTACAAGCATACATGGATTTGGTCCATGAGCCTAAAGGATTACCACCTAAGAGATAAGTGAAGTGCGAGATCCACCCATTTTCGAACTCCCCACTGCCAAATATTGGGTTGTACAAGCAGTCTGTTATAGAAGAAAATGAGGTGAAGAAACAGTTGCAACAACTGTTGGAACAGGGTGTCATTCGACTGAGTACATCACCGTGTGGGTCACCCATCATCATTGTGCCAAGGGACTTGGTGGATGTGTATAGATTACATGGCATTGAACAAAATCACGCTCAAGAATAGATACCCCCTGCCCATGATATATGATTTGTTGGATCAATTGTTGCAAGCAAAATACTTCACCAAGCTGGACTTGGAGTCTAGATATCACCAAGTTCAAGTCAAAGAAGAAAATACATGGAAGACCACCTTCAAAACTACGCAAGGTTTGTATGAGTGGTTAGTCATACCATTTGGCCTATGTAATGCACTAGCTACTTTTATGAGATTAATGAATGATATACTATGCCCTTTGATATATTCATTTGTTATTGTCTATTTGGATGATATATTGGTATATAATGCTAC
Organism: Pinus taeda; assembly: GCA_000404065.3. NCBI lineage: Eukaryota > Viridiplantae > Streptophyta > Pinopsida > Pinales > Pinaceae > Pinus > Pinus taeda. The sequence goes on from APFE030799537.1 coordinate 182,225, forward strand.
CTAGGAGGAGCATATTTCACATTTGACGTAGGTGTTGGAAACATTAAAAAAGAACCAACTGCTAGGAAATCTCAAGAAGTGTGAGTTTGTGAATTAGTCCTTAGTGTATGTAGGGTATGTGATCAGTGGAGGAGAGTTGAAGATAGATCCTTCCAAGATGGAGGCGATCATGAATTGTCGATGCCTACTAATGTTTCTGAGGTCAGGAGTTTCATTGGGGTAGCACAGTACCTGAGGAAATTCATAGCCTCATTTTCAGCGGTAGTATTATTGCTCCATGGCATAATAGCAAGTGGCAAGAGTTTCTAGTGGTGAAAAGGTCTGCAAAAGGCTTTCGAGGAGCTAAAGAAGAAGATTGACCAAGCACAAGTTTTGGCATTACCAAACTTGCAGCGGCCCTTTGAAGTGGAGAGAGATGTGAGTGTGTATGCTATGGCATTTGTCTGGATGTAGGGAGAAAGGCATGTATGCTACCATTCTGAATTATTCCATGGGGCAGTCCTTAACTACCCTACCTACGATAAGGAGCTCTATGCCATGGTGCAAGTTGTGAAAAATTGGAAGCACTATTTGATGGGAAAGGAGACAATAATCCACATGGATCACCATTTGTTACAGTACTTGTAGGCCTAGAGTAAGCTACAACATACCAGACATTACAAGTGGATGGGGTTTTTATGAAAGTTACATTTGATGCTCAAGTATAAGAAGGGAAACACAAACAAGTTGGGCGACATGCTTTCAAGGCCACCAACATTTAATATTACAGCTTTGTGGACTCTTGTGCACATGGAGCCATTCACCCATGATGCATACAGAGAGGCATATTCAAAGGATGAGGACATCAAGGAGGTGTATCAACAGTTGCAGAGTCATATTCATGTGTACGATGGTGATGGCACTGTTGACTACCATCTCCCATATGGGTTACTCTATAGGATGGATAAGCTATGTGTTTTTAAAAGTGAGTGACTGCATCTTATTAGAGAGGCTTACACCTCCAAGATTGTAGGGCACTTTGGTGTAGGGAAGATTATGTCTAACTTGCATAGGTATGTGTATTGGTCCCAAGATGCAAGAGCACGTAGCTAGATTCATAAGAGGATGCATGCTTTGTTGTACCAGCAAGCCTAGTAACAGGAAATAGGGCCTATATCATCCCTTACATGTACCTACTTGTCTTTGGGAAATCATTTCCATGGACTTTGTGGGAGCTCTATCAATAACCAAGAAGGGACATGACTACTCGCTCATGGTAATTGACAGTTTTAGCAAGATGTGTGTTCTGATGCCTTGTAAAAACACCATCAGTGGGTAAGAAGCAACAAACTCGATCTTTGGACAGGTCTAGGTGCACTTTGGGATACCAAGGAGAATCGTTTCAGACAAGGATACAAGATTTGTCAATGCATGCTAGACTACATTATGGGAGAAGATGGACACAAAATTGAAGAGAACTACAACATTCCATCCATAAACAAATGGGCAGGCAAAGGTAGTCAACAGTACTTTGGTGTAGCTTCTAATGGGATACAAATAGAAGCATCTGAATACCTGGGATGAAAATATGGTTTATATACAACATTTTTACAATAGTCCACACTTATACAGGAAAGTCCCCAATTGAAACTTGTTTTGGATATTTTCCGCCTTCACCATTAGACATTGCATATGGGAATTAAGAAGGAGTGAGGGAAGATCTTACAAGAGATGTTTCGAGGGCTGAAAAATTTATAGAAAAGATCAAGCATATGCATCTACATGTACAAGAAACACTACAGAAGTCACAAGAAAAGTATAAGGCCAGGCGGGATCATCATAGAACAGAGAAATCGTTCAAGGTGGGAGACAGAGTATGGTTACAGTTGAAAAAGGAGAGGTTGCAAGGGTGTGGTAAGAAAATTGAGGCTCTGAGGTATGGTCCCTTTGAAATACTAGAAAAGGTGGGTGATAATGCCTATTGACTCATTTTACCACCATACATGTGCATTTACTTAGTTGTGAATGTAGAGAATTTGAAACTTTATGAGCCTTCAATGCTAGATCAGGAAGAGGAACAAGTCTTACCTTTTATGGAGAATTTGGTGTCAGATGCTCAGGCGTAGTTTATAGAAGACGCAGTTTTGCAGAAGAGGTATAGAAGGGTAGTATGACCTTTGGCATATTGGATTGAAGGGACAACATCCAAGCAAAGCTAAATGGTACACTAGAGAGAAGGTGGAGGAAAAAATTTCTCACCTTTTACAATATAAGCTTTTAAGGACCAAAAGCCTCCCAAAATTGAGAGTTTTGATCCATGTTGTATCATTATATTTTTTTTCATCCATCTCGATGCATTCGGAGTGGAAAAAGTGGGGGAATTAGCTCACGGGACCATTTTTACTAGCGGGACCCAATTTGGCGAAACGGGGTCTGAAATCTTCCGAAAGCATTTTTTTGAATCAAACGACATTTTTTGGGGGTACAACTTTGACATGTTAGCACAACATATTTTCATGTTTTCAATACACATATATCTTTCTAACGTTGCAAGAAGAGCATCAATCGGAACCTGTATGCAAAATTTATGCCACTTACAAGTTGACCTTCCTATTTTCACACCTATAATTCGGGAGTATGTCACACCAGCCCCCATTATTCATGGAAAATGGGCTAGCCACATGTTTGTAATGTAAAAGACTCTAGAAGTGTTTATATTTTAACTCTAGTTAAGAGTTGATGTTGTTAAACTTAACCACTAGTAGGCTATCAAGTTGTGTTATAATCGGACCACTAGGAGGAAGTGGCATTCCATATTTTCGAGAGCATTTTGGTTCCATAGTTGAGAAAATATAGCCAAGAGGGATAGGAGGTAGAGCACATAGGGAGGATTTGCGCACTATAGCACCCCACGTTCCACATGCCTTACTTCCTTGTACCTGCAGCCATATTTCTAAACAAAGAAAGAGAGCAAAGTGGCCTCACCTTCGAGTTGAGTTTTCTCCCAAAAGGGTTTCCCAAAGCATATTTTGTGTCTTATGTGTATGTGAGCTTATTTTGTTGTTATGTATTTTTCTTCTCTAATTACAGTTAAATCTACATATAGTAATGTTTAATAAAACTGTAATAGTGTAGATTCTCATATTTTTAATATAACATTATTATATCTGTAACGATGAACTATCCAGTGGAATATCCACAGCAGTGTACAGATCAATGCAAATGGAATCCGTCCATACTTTTCTTACTGTAAGATTTTGATGCAAGTAATGTTATCTTACTCCTTTTGCAAATCCAGTTATATATATATATATATATATAACCCTTGCTCAAATGATAACTCAAAGTGTCTATAAGAGTAAACTCTTGACAAAACCATTCTTAATGATTAGCGATTCTTACATACCTCATAAAATACCATAGTTGCTTTAATATAATTTTTTCTAGGATAACACAAGTCGGTTTAATCTTAGTTGAAGGTATGTATGTATTTATGGAAGGAACCTTAATAAGCAATGTAGTGATTACCACCGAATTTCCAATACATCTTTCTAGTGAGCTTCAACTGTAGGTTCAGGTCCATAATTGTAGGCCAACAATATGACAATGATACTCTTCGAACTCTCTTTAACTGTGTATTTTTGTATCAGTTACCATGCAAAATTTCTGAACTGCCAACTAGTATGGCCAGCATGATGTCTTCAATTAAGTTGGATTCTTTGAGGCAGTGACTCAAACAAACGAATATATATATATATAATATATATATATAATTATATATACATATATATATATATATAATATAGATATACTAGCATAATATCACGGTTATGATTTGAGCAATACTTTGCAAGTTCACAATTATTACTAAGTTCTTCATAACATTTGGAATGTACCAGACTTTAAAATATTTCAAAAATGTTCTGTCGTGGAGTAGCCTTATCATTAGAAATTCTTTGCACTGGAATAACATTTTTATTGCGGTCATGAGACTATGTCGATATGAGAAATTAGTATTGTACACATAGGTCCACAAACCTTTATGCCCAGAACATCACACTTCACCTTTATGCTCAGGTCATCGCATTTTAGAATTGCATTTTGACATTCAAATTATTTCAATACATCAGGTGTGTAGGTCAGTCTATCTTGTTTCAACCAGATTCAAAAGATGTGAAGATCATTATCTCAAAAAATATTCAATATGTCTTGGCCCAGAGAGATAACAGTTACTCCATTAGATCGAACTCTTTAACTTCATAGACCTTGACCGCAAGTTGCTTAATGCTACAACCTTTGATCGCTGCAAGAATAGGGCTTTTAAGCCTCGATCAAAACAAGGTTCATGCCTCAGAGATATTCGTTGTATTAAGACAAAGCCTACAATAAGATTGTATCCAATGATACCAAAGTTTGTCATAAACTCAACAATTTTCATTGATGAGGAGCACAAAATTATTCCCTAAATGAGGGTCGAAACTCGGAGAAGTAGTTAGCACATAACTCTATAATAGATTCCCCAAACAAATCCCCAAAACCAACAAAAAATAAGAATAAAAAACCCTCTCATCTCATTTGTGTATTTATCCATAGGGGCCGAGCAGAAATTCAGATCTTGTTTACTAATAATGTCATTTGAAGTGCATACCTATGAGGATATATAGAGTGCCTATTTATAAATTACGGAGGGGCTTCAAGAAGGCAACCAAATTCTAATTTGGAGGGTGTCTCAATTTAAACTTCAAATTTTGGAGTGATATTAGGAAGGTAATCATCATTTGAAGTTAAATGTAGTTTAAGTTTAAAACCCAAGTGATAAACCACAGTATTGCAACAAGAATGTTGCAACTCTCAAGGCTACCAACTTAAATTATCAGCCCAAAGTTCGTACAAACTTAAGAGGTATTGGACTATATGTGTAGCATACAATGTATCATTCTTTTGTTGATCTGATGTAATGGAGTGAATGCCATGAAATCAAAGCAAAAATGGAATTGTTACTCTATTTGCAAGAAATGGAAATTATACTTGCTCAACTTGTAAATGCTAACTAATCAATTCATGAAAGGAAAATGATTAATCTACTTCAAGAAAGAAATTTATTTTATCTTGCATAATTCATCAAACTACCAATTAGAATTGCATGTACCATCTGCATAGTTCACACTTTCTTGTAAATCAGTAACATACTTGCATCATACTTGTGATAAAGAAATTAAGTCTACTATGCTTTTGCAATGAATAAAATGAAGGGTTGGAGTAGCTTAGGAGCTTCCCCTGATCATAAAATCATAGTTGGGGGTCATTATTAATCTATACTAAGTCATAGTTGCAGTGGGGATCAAAATTGATAAAGGAAAGCAATGTTTAAGGTTTTCTACAGGAAGGGACAGATTTGCTATAGGAGAAGACATAATTGCTACAGGAAGAGATAACTCACCAAATAAACAAGTGAATCAAATGAAAATGGGATGAAACAAATTTTTTTATTGAGTAGGATGTTTTAAGTCTCCATTCCAAGTGGAATCACTCCAAAATACCCTTGTTCACCTGTGCTAGAAAATAGCAAAAAGAGTACTAGTCTAAAATATGGAAATTCGAGAACTAGTGAGCTAGTTAACCTATCAAATGCCTAACCTAATCAAATGAAAATGCAATGGGGTAGATTTTGTTATTAACTTGAATTTTTTTATGATCTAATACAAGTGGAATAAACTCAAATGAATTTCATTAACATGTTCTAAAAAATAGTAGAAAATTACTACTATTTTGCCACAAGGACTTCCAGAAATTCTATATTCATGAACTAGTAACTCAATCTGAGTAGTTCAATAATGAAGATGAATTTTCAAAACTATTATAAGGATGAATCATGAATGTATCTCTGTGAATAGCCTGCAAAACAACTCACTTCAATCATTTAACCCAATCTTATAACAAAATAAACATCAATACTAAAGGCATAAATAGAAAACACAAGAGTAAGAGATGCATGTGAATAAGAAGTGAAAAGAAGACAAATTATACAAAAGGGCTCTGAGTATTTACAAGTTTTCTCCACAAGAAGACTAAGAAAATGCATGCCTCTAGAGGAAAATTCGAATTGGTACTTATACAAAATGATGAGGAATCATTCTCCTTGAAAGGAAGAAGATTTCCCCTCCAAAATCCCTCAAATAGTGAATCTGATTCCGAACACTAAGAATCTGCATTAAATGACAGGGAACACATTCCTAGATTTTCTCAATCACTGGAGCTCCAGAATTTGTGCAATAATTTCATAGTGTCTTGTTGATTTATTATCCAATATTGATCCTCTTGTAAAAGTGAGCAAGTCTCTAGATTATATCCTCCTCCAAATCTTCATAATATGCCCAATATTCTCACAATATTTTTTTAAAAATAAATAATATTAGGCATAAATATGCAATTATATTTAAACCTTCCTAATGAACATATTAAAGCTCAAAAAAACATTAGTAAGTATAGAAGGATGGGTTTAATATAGCCTTCATGTGCCTAAGAAAGGTTAGATGAGCCTTAATTTGTGTCTAATTTAGAGGCTCATCATCAAGGATGAGGTCGCTACCATTTTGAAGGGAGACTTTAATTTCAAAAAAAAAAAAAAAAAAAAATCTCGAGTCAAAACCCCATGATGCCCTAGGTTAGAATATTATATTAAGCCTTCTTTTTTACTTCATGATGTTAACCAAATAATAAGATGCCACAATATTAATCTTTTGGGGGTTTTCCCACACATTGGGGGCATGAACTTCAAGTGAAGATATATCATAAACCATGAGGCCTCTCAAGGTGTGCCACATACCACCAGAAATAGCTCAATGAGGAGAATCTAACAAGGATGATTTTGAGACTTGAGACATCATGAATTGTCATGTTATTTTGGTTGACAAAAGCGGGGCATCACTTGGTGTTGCTTTGGTTGACATCAATGACAACCACAAGTCAACAATTTCAACAATTCCAATGATTTAATCTGTATATCTGTCATTCTAGTGGTTTTCATCCCAATTTGGGATCTGGTCATCTCTATTCCTTGTGAATTTTATCAAACAATTTCCCAGCAATATGTGAATTTCCTCTGTAAACAGAGTTGAACCCATATGGTATAGTGTTGCAACATGGGCTTCGATACCACTTTATAACCCCCCCCCCAACCACTTGTGTGGGCATATTAATGCATTTGTTACCCCTATAAACTGATTTTCTGGGGAAAAAAATTATTTTATTCCTTGTATGTATATTACGCATATCTAAATGTGTTCTATAATGCAATTATATCATGCACGTGATTTATAATCATGTAATTACATCATTAATTTAATATGCATTTGCAGTAGACAAAAAAACATAATTTTAATTACAACAAGATTCAAATTAACATTAAAAATAACACTTATCTGGTAAAAATTGTCCACTGTCTGCGGATCTTGAATTTCCTCCCAGCCATAGACCACATTGCTTATATTCTCTCAGTAATGGATCTCCCTCGAGGTAGGGATTTAACTCCATCAGACAACGGCTTACTCAAAGCTAAGTACATACTAGTACAAACACATAATCAAGTCAAGGTGCCAAACATAATAGTTTACAACCAACAGGCTCACATCCCTCATCAACCCCACAACCCAAGTAGTCCACCCCCTTATTTGCACCAATCCTTCAAATTGTGCCACTATCTCCACGGTATCCTTCTAGGTCGACCAAGGATGTTCCCAAGCCCTATCAAGCCCTATCGTTTCCAAAAGTTCCTGCTACCTCATGGGTCTCCAAGGACCCATCTGACCTCACACTAGAGAGCTTGTCCCCTTTCTTCCACGTCACAAGGTCATCCCTTATGTTCCCCTCTAGGATGATCTAATCATCTTTCCCATAATGTAATCATGTACAAAAAATGTGTGTTCCATAACACTAACTCCTTCACTTTTATGTGCATGTCACTCTCTTGACATATAGCACCTCTTCAAGACACTTTATCGACTTAACTTAGAATATGTGCAATTTAATAATTATTAAGCCTCGCAAAACCCTTTTCACACCTATGGAGTATTAGCAATGATGGTCTACAACAATCATGTATTTTATTAATGTGCATGTAATTTTGATTTACAAAACTAGATCCTCTGGCTTAAAAACATATAAACACATGCACATGAGTGCATCAACCCCAAAAGTAGCCATTCGGTCATTAGCCTAATTAATATGTACCCACTCACTAGCCTAAGTTTCATGTGCATATTCATTTACAATCTCGAGAGTCAACACAGGGGTGTTACAATCTTAAATCCTAATATATCAAACATCAAGATAGATCCAATCTATAGAGGTGCAAATATTCTTCAAGTTTTGTCCCCTTCTCACACTTGAGCTAGTTCACTCAACAGATAATTAAAATATGTATATAGTCATACACCATCATTGATTCATCTTAAATCATGATCTATTAAACATCCAGAGGGATCCAATTTGTAGAGGTGCAAACATTCTTCAAGTTTTGCTCCCTTCTCACTCAAGATGCTTCACTCATATGCTATTTAATTTCCTTCAAAAAATGAAAACCTTTTGGTAATATAATTATAGTATGCGCATAGTCATACATCAATCTAAACCCACATTAAATTTAGATATATCAAGAGTCAAGAGATGCCCAAATTTTCCAAAGTGCAAACATTCTTTAAGCTTTTCCCTCTCAACCTCGCTCTCTTCTCACTTGAGACACTTCACTAATATGCTATTTAATTTCCTACACCTAATGAAAATATTTAATCCTAAAAATGAGTGATTTTGAATTTATTATATTTTTACATTCAAACAAATTATTATGAAATTATTTTAAATATGCATTCAAGCAGTTATCATGAAATTGTTCAAAACATATATTAAAAATGGTATGTAGAAGTACAAGTAGTCTTCAAGTTTTGTTTCGTTCACAGTCTAATGTTTTAGATATGTGCTATTTAATTTCCTTCGAGTCAATAGAGTTATAGTGTGCAAAGTCATACATTAATGTAAATCCATCTTAAATTTAGAGTTATCAAGTGTCGAGAGGACTAAATTTATCGAGGTGCAAACATTTAAGTTTTTCCCCTCAAACTTCACTCTATTTTCATTTGAGACACTTCACAAATACACTATTAATTTGCTTTGACCAATGAAAACATTTGATAATAAGAGAGATTTGGAATTTACTAAATTTTCAGCTTCAAACAATTGTTGTGAAACTATTTAAAAAATACATTCAAACAATTATCATAAAATTATTCAAAACATACATTCAATTAGAGGTGTAAATATTCTTCAACTTTTGATCCCTTCTTAGTGGAGATGTTTCAACTCTTGAAAATATTTGGTAATAGAATTATAGTATGCACATAATCATACATTAGTGTAAACATATCTTAGATTTGGATTTATTGATTTTCAAAAGAGACCCAAACTTGTAGAGATGCACACAATCTTTAATTAAACTTTTTCGCCTTGAAGCTGGTTGAAAATGACTATTATTAATGTGGAATGTTGTCCAAATTAAATAGAAATTTACATAATCAAATAGCATATTTCAAGCCCTTTCCAACGATAGCTTCTAACTCCTTTGGGTTGAGGAGAAATAAAATTTTGAATAGATTACTATATATACCCTACTAGAAGACAAGTATGCCCTACCCCTTGACCCCCATTTGTTTAGTATAAATAAAGCCATTCGTGTGACTCATTGTAACATCAACTTGGTGGTGTGAGGAATAAAACAAATCACAAAAGATCTGAGTCAAGGAAGGATTACAATGAAGGCTAAGTTTAGGGAGCAGCAAGAAGACTAACCTAGACGAAGGAAGTCAAGTTGGAGAAGGGTTTTTGGCATAATTATTGGGAAGGGTCTCACTTTGTTTTGAAGCTGAGTTTCAGTCCTATTTGAGGCCTAGTTCTATTCAAGTCGAGTGTTGTTGACGAAGCCACATGCTAATAGACACTGAGTTCTATTTTGTTAGAGGTCAAGTTCTGGTTTGATTTTGGAGGTGGTCAAGGTATGTTAGAGGTTATTTTCAACTCTGTTCTTTCGGAGACAAAGCCCTAGGCCAAAGGCCAAATTTGTGTTACTCTTGCTAGATTTGAAGGAGACTAAGCTAGTGAACAACAAGAAGACCATCAAGGTCCTATCAAAGGTGAATATCTTTGTTATGAAGGAGGCTAAGCTAGTGAACAACAAGAGGACCATCAAGGTCATATCAGAGGTGAATATATTTGTTATGAACCAGCATTAGAAAGAGTGCCAAAGGTTGACCAAACCTAAGCTCTATCAAAGGACAAAGCAGAGTAGTAGGGAAGTTTTATTGAAGGAATGATATACCCAAGAGTCATCATATACTCTTTTATCAAGTTGGGTTAAAAGTTTTTAGCAATTAAGACTAACGAAAACTATTCACAAGTACCATAGGGTAAGCAGAACTCATCTCTATGCATGAACAAACGAGAAGTGGAATGTGACCTCACAACTTAGAAATTATCAAAATGTTGTTTGACCAACCAATATGCAACTGAGTAGGGTAAGATTGTGGATAGTTGGAATGATAACCAGTTAAGCAAAGATCAGTGTTGCAATGCATCTTGATTGCGGCAAGCCATCAAAAGAACAAGTGGTTGTGATCAAGCTTAAAGAAGCGAATCTAAAAGTGGCATAGTTGGGTGACAACATCACTAAAGAAAGGCAATATGTGTGAACCAAGACTTGTGAAGTACCTTGAAGTAGCTTGATGCCCACAAATTATTGAGTAAGTGCTCCATTGAAAGAATTAGAGTCACCTATAAGTTAGTGCCTACAAATTTGCTGAGTTCGTGCTCAGCTAAGGGGCTGAAATCTCCTATAAATTGGTGCCTGCAAATGTTGTAAGTTTGTACTTACTTTGTACAAAGAAATTTAGAAAAAATAAATTGTACAAGTTTTTCTTACATATAAATTTGTATTTAGTGATTTATGTGCATTGAATGTTGTTTTTTATAAGCTAAAATTATTAATAGTAATGAAATACTAATTCACCCAGCACACTGTTTCCAACCAAAGTTCGCTCTCTTCTCACTTAAAACATTTCACTAAATTGTTATTTATTGTAAGAGATTTAGAATTTATTAGATTTTCATATTCAAACAATTATTAAGAAACTATTTAAATATAAAATTCAAACAAATATCATAAAATTATTCGGAACATACATTCTGTAATAAGTACTCGTCGTCCAAATGAAAACTCCACTGCCAAATAAGAGCTTATTTGGCGATTACAGAGCTCCCTGTCTCAGATTGATAATGGGTACTCTCCCGAACAGGATTTAGAGAAAGCAGTGAAACTTGAATTATAAATTTAATAAATATATTTATGATGCATAAAATAAACATCGAAAACTATTATATTAGAACTTTTCATAATCAGTCACTATGATTCCTTATATTACAAATCCCAATGTATTTATCTCAATATACTCGAAATTTTATCGATGAGAGAACTATAGCCAAATATGGTCTTTTTATATATGAACAGGTTTGCACTTGTTTGTGCTTACTGCCGAAAGAAATAAGATTTGAAATCACATGACAAATACTCGCATGTATATCAGCTGGATGTCTAAATCACATCTAGAAATTTTATTATTCCGTATTTACTTCATCTGAATCAGAAATAAATAGAATATCAATTTGTATGCAGCCTGCACAGAACAACACAAAATTGTATGGATATTCTCAGTTTAGGGTCACAGATGAGAACAACGATAAATTTGTATGCACAAAACAGCGATTTGTATGTATATTCTCAGTTTTGGGTCACAATATGCCGCTAGCTGAGATTCAGACCAGAAACTCGTTGAGTAATAATGAGATTAATAACAGCAATAGCAACATTTATGCACAGAACAATTACCAGAGTACTTAAATAGTTGAGGGGAGAATGATATATAGTCCATTTATGCACAGAATAACAACAATCCTACCCTCATTGGATGGGGATATTAACTTTTTTAGGGTTTCAACAAGCAAGCACAAGCGAGCATTGAACTGTTTATTACAAAAACCAAAAATAATGGGATCTGCATGTGCTGGGCACTTCAAGGCCGCAGGAACATTTCCCATAGGGATCTGGATTATATTTTCAAATTCTGGAGGCATTTCCAATCAGATCCGATCCAGGGGTCTGAGATTCCATCTTCTCTTGCCAAAAGGCTTCGTTAATGCTTACATATATTCACATATATATAATCGGATCATGTTAGCAACGGACATTATCTGATGGATAATATGAATGACACAGAATAGAATCGCAAGACAAGCGGAATATTAGCTCCTCAAAACTTCACATGTGAAGATGGCAATGGAATGTGGTTCGTTACACAAAGAACAACAAACTTGCTATACACTTCTTCAGGCAACAACTGGTATTTAGATTCCAGCTCCTCACAAATTTTTATCTACAACAGAAGTTAAAATTTTCAATTCAATTTCTCAACCATGCTCTGATGTTTATTGTGTGTTGCATATACAAGACCATTTTCACCTTATTTGTGTCTTCTAGCTTTTCACAAAATGTGGTGTGGCTTGCTTCCCAAATACTGCAAAGATAGACTCGCTTAAAACGATTTTATATAAAAATGAAGTGCGCCTTTTAGGAGGGTAAATTAGCAGTGAATCCTAAAAAATGAACTGCATCTATTTACTCTCCATCAATAGGGAGTGTGGAACTAAAATACCAAGAATTCACATGCCAAACAAATGAATGATTAAATTAGTCACTTTGATATTCTCTCCTCAGTGAACTAATATTTCCAATTTGGGTGGACACATCCACTATCAACTCCACAGCAACATTCATATTTGGACTGCAATATAAAATGCTAATGGGATTTGTGGCTAATTGTGAGTTTGGATAGTATATTTCCTCATTGTCATACAACAGGAAAACCAGTGTCAAAGTGTTCATTTTTTAAACAATCATCTCTAACAAAATGTGATGCTCATTAGTAACAACCATACTGGGCAAGATGAGCTTTCATATAACTGTAACGTGCTGGCATTGGTCCATGAATATTCTTCGGCATACTCAACGAAACGAAAAGATAGTGGCAAATAAAATCGTCACATTGCCTCGAGCAACAAACAAACAAACAAAAAATATCACTTCGCAATTTTTCCTTCCCTAAACATTGAAAACACGGTAATCATCAACATGAAAGAAAAGCGATGCGCAATGAACACAAATGAAATTGCTCAAAAAAAAATGTTTGTTAGGTATTTTTGAACATGAAGCCTGCTAATACCAGCTGAGATGACAATGGTATAATAAAGTGGGTAGTGGAAATCCCATTATGAATATCTAAGACCATTTATGATGAACACATCTGCAATTTGTTGCAGCTGACCAGCCGTAAGGGGCCGATGACTACCTTTCTAGATAAACATTCACCTGAGTCATTTTATTATGGGTACATCATTGTATTCCAGTAACCAGGCTTAAATCTCTTACATATCTTGGTGAAAACTCCTACTTGCTGAAATCTATCCAACTCAACTCTAAAACACTAAGATTTGTCATTTCCCCCTCAAGGGAGTGCCCAATCAATTTCAAAGATAAGGGCAACCCTTTACACTCCATTAAAAACTCACTTACCAGATTTTCAAATCTTTGCAATGTACGAAGCTAAAAGAAGGCATTATTTTTATTGCCATATCCCTGTTTTTTCACAACCATTTTTCAATATCTGGTATATCTTAATGGAAACTTTGACTTGGTAAAGTCTATCCAACTGGTCTTCCCAATAAAATCTGTGGTTTTCTCCACAAAGAAGTGCCCCAATCACTTTAAGAGATAAGGGCAATTCCACAAAAACCAGTAAGAACGCATCCACCAGATATTCAATTCTTTGCAGTGTGAACATGTTGGTCCTGAGATGTAATTAAAATTAAGCTCTTTGGGAGAATGGCATCCTTGATCGACAAAAAAGCATTCAGCTGATCAGCGTGAGCTACATCATCTACAACTATAAGAGCTGAGACAGCTACGAAATGCTTTTAAACATCCCTATACCTTCATCTGTATGATTTATTTCTAGATCCAACTAAATCAAGCCTTCAAGAAGCAAAGAAAAAGCAGGATACACAGTAATTTGAAAATCTTCGGTTAAAGAATTGTTTTCCGAGTGTTGTCTTTCCTACTCCACCCAAGCTCATGATTAAGAGACACTGAGCTTTGCTGCCGCAACAACATAGTTGTGAAGATCATTTGACTTTCCATCCAAACCAGTTCAATATTTGACCATATTGAAAGGTCTTCTTCCACCACTTCACTTTTCAGGAGGCACTGAACAATCACATCCATAAGCCTTACCCTGTAACTGGTTGCAGTGAACCAAAGAAACATTATATAGAGTTGTTATACCTAGAAAAGCAAGGCTTGCCCCCAAAAAAACACAACCTAAATGAATTTAAAGAAATAAAAACACTAACAAAGATCTATTTTAACCCCCAAAAGATTATTTTATCTTTTTATGCTGATTTATTTTTGAGTGCTGAACAGGTTTAAGAGGTACCTATGCGATTGTATATCAATATAATTAACACATGTCCATTCTTCCACCACTTCACTTTTCAGGAGGCACTGAACAATCACATCCATAAGCCTTACCCTGTAACTGGTTGCAGTGAACCAAAGAAACATTATATAGAGTTGTTATGCCTAGAAAAGCAAGGCTTGCCCCCAAAAAAAACACAACCTAAATGAATTTAAAGAAATAAAAACACTAACAAAGATCTATTTTAACCCCCAAAAGATTATTTTATCTTTCTATGCTGATTTATTTTTGAGTGCTGAACAGGTTTAAGAGGTACCTATGCGATTGTATATCAATATAATTAACACAGGTCCATCTTAATCATTAAACCTTTAGACACCCAGAAGTTTACAGAGCATAACAAATCAGGGTTTCAAAGGCCAATACATTAGGGTTTGAGAAGGATCTATACTAATAAGTGTAAATAGAACTTACAAGTAATTCATGAAGAAGTACAGGTTTAGCCCACTGATTCCTCTTACCATGAAGAGAAAACGGCGATATTAACGGAGGAAGTGGTAATAACACATTTTTGCAGAGAAACGTTAAGTTCTTTTTCTCCCACTATATTCCCGGTAGTCCATAAAGATCCGCAATCCAGGAGAAATAAGACGGTCGTTTCCTTCTTCGTGCTGTGGCGATATGCAGTGATAGAGGTGGAGGCCAGTGTTTTCCTTCTTCCTGCTGTGGGGATATGCAGCGATGGAGATCGAGGCGGAGGTAGAGGAAACCCCAATCGCAAATGGGGAAGGAGATTGGAAAGCTTTCGGCATAAGGTGATTATTTGGAGTATTACTTCTAGGTTATAACGAAATATAGTGGAAAAATTCCGTGGTGACCTGTAAGTTGAATGGTGGTTAAGACAGATAACCCTAGGGGATTTGAATGGTCGTTCAGAGCTAGTGACCTTTCGGAATTTGAAGGGTCGTTGACCCAGGGGAGTTGAAGGATCATCTAAATAGTTCAGCGTTCTATATGTTTTTGATGCTTGAGTTAGTGTTATCATTACAAAGTTGTCAGCGTTATTATGGTTATATTTCAACTTTTCAGTATTTTTTTTAATATGTATTTGATTAATTTTGTTTAACATTTTTTTATATGTATTTGATTAATTTTGTTTTACATTTAACAAAAATGTGTTTATATGTATTAATTTTGTTTAATATGTAACCAAGAATGTGTTGGAATTTAACTTGTGAAATCTATATTTATATCTTTTTAAAGTGTTAAATTTATTTATGCATTGTGGAAAAAATATATACTCAAAATTGTATTACCAAATTTAAATAAGACAAATCAAAAAACTAGTTTAAATAAGACAAATCAAGATTTCATCACAATTTTTTCTGTCAGATTCCCGCACCGGAAACTCCAAAAAGTCACACTAAAGACAACTCCTTTAGAAAATGCCAGATGTAAAATGTTATCATTACAAAGAAAGTGTATGTGCTCCTAGTGTTATCATTATAAAGTGTGAGTTGTAAGCCCTTGTCATTACAAAGAAGTTTGAATTGTGAGCATTATGAGTAAATATCAAGTACATTTCTATGTGATTAATTTGATTTTATGATAGCTAAATGTTTTGAAATGGGAATTTTTTAAGGATTAAATGAGGTGGGTTAATAAGTGGATCACAAAGATATTAGGGTGTGATTATAAGAACATTTGTTAGGATGGAAAAGAAAATGCAACCATAAATGCACTTTTAGGAGACGTTAATAAAGTTCTTCTTTATGCACCCTCTAAGTTACAATTCAATTGGGTGGAAGCACTAAGTCTAAAATGGAAACAAAACCCTCATACCCAACCACTAATACCACAACTAAAACAAGTTCCAAATGATCTGGTTTGGATAAAGAATGAAATGAATGAACACGGAGAAAACACAAGATACATAATTTAAAGTATAGTGTGACAATGAAAACCAAATTCTATTAATAAATCCAATGGTGAAAAGCACAAACTACATAGCAATACATAGTGACTATAATGATGATGACTCGTCTCTAAGAAGAGGTGTGTTGACTATGCCCATTCACAAAAACCCCTTAACAAGGAGGAGGGAAACCCCTTTTATTACAATGTGATGTAAAGAGTGATGGAAGGATTGTGATCTCTCAAGGTTGATTCAAAATTATTGCATGTATTTTTGCACTAAAGAGCATGGTTGGTCTATCATCGCATGATCATAGGGCCATAAGGCTATTAAGTGTACAATAAGTTCCTCACAACACAAAAAATCCATCATTTTATTGAATGAAATAACAGTGATGGCACCCAAGACTCCTTGGCGATTTGTTTCAAAGATTTAATATCATGAGGTAATGACCCCCTATTGATATTGAATTTTATGAATTTGAATATGACTATTCTTGTCATCAGCGTAGGATATGTTACATTTAGGTGTATTTATTTAGGAGGGTACCTCCTAAGATAGTGATTTTGAGTACGGATTAGGGAATTTCAAGACCTACATATTTTGCACTATACGCATAGCCACAACCTGATCAAAGAGTTAATTTTTTATTCAATCCAATGACTTATCTTATGTGATGGAAATCATGCATTGCAACCCCCACTTGTACTACAAGAACATTTTGGTTTTATTCTCTTTTTGGTCTCATGACCTTTTGCATGATAAAGCTGCATAGATTTCCTACCTAGTCTAGGTTGAATTCCCTACCCTTTTGATGCAATCATAGCCATCCCTAGAATGATTATCTATTCCCGTGAACTTAAGTGGTTCTTCAACTTTAGGCCCAAGTTGTTGACATTTTTGTAGCTAGGATAGGTACTTCTAGCCTTGTGTCTTGGATAGAAGGACCTTATTTTTTCCTCTTTAGGAGCTTGCATGTGAGCTGCATGCGACATGCGAAGTTTGCATGTTGATTGCATGTGACATTTGGAATGTGAAAGTGAGTTGCAATCATGTGGATTAGTTGCATGTGACATGCATTAGATATGCATATAAAGAAAGCTAAATTTATGACTTGTACTTGAGTTAAAGTACAGAAAGCTAAAGATAAGTCACTTATTTTCTGTTAACTTGACAAGCTAATTTTGGTCGTCAATCTTAGCTTAGGAAAATTATAAATTGAGCCTAAGGGGTGAGGCAAAGACACAACATCATCACAAGTTTGAGAGCGACATTTTAGTGAGAATGTGATTGGTCTAAGAGAGTGCAGAGGGGTTGGAGATCTAGATTTGTGAGAGACATTAAATCTGTTGGATTAGATCCAAAGTTTTGTAATCAGTATTTTCTCAAATGGACCATTATCCCAGGATGGGAGCCCAAACATGTTCTTATTTTAATTAATGAAGAACTGATTTGTTGAGTAGAAATTTGTTCATGATTATGTTATTTAGATCACAATTTGCTTCTCCTAATGTTTTTATGTGTTATGAACTTAGTTGTGTATTTGTTCAGTTATTATTTGTTGGGAATTAAATATTAGTTGTTGGGTTCTATAAAAAGTAACATGGTAATAAAGTTGGAGCTTTGAATAGAACTTGGAATTTTCAAGTGTTGGTTTCGTACTAGATTTCTGGAGCCATGTTCAATCATGATCGTATGAACACATTTTTTTGAGGGCCAAAGTAAATCAACTGGTCATGTAGGTACGAAGGACAGTACCTATAGCCAATGGGATTGGCGAAGGGAAACCCTTTGAGGAAGAGAGGGACACTATACCAATCGAGGGATTTGTGGCATAATTTGTGGGTATCTCAAAGGATTGAGACAAACCCATAACAATGTTAGAAGGACTTAGCACAAGATCGATGTTAGTGATAGAGATTGAGTAGGGGGCTCTAAAGGTTGAGTTGAGACTGGAAATTCAAACTTCTAATCTAGAAGATGGTCAATATGCCTCTTCCATATATGTTAGGACTAGTCGGTATGAGCTAACATTGATGGATGCTCGTGAGCAAGCTCCTGGGAGCATGGTTGGAAAGAACAAGTCTTCATATCAGACTCTGAAATAGATAGTAGGGAAGTCTTCTACTTCAGAGGGAGCAACTACATCAATAAATGATGTGGTGGGATTAGAGATAGATCTAGGCGGAGGTTCTTCCAGAAGTACCTCTTCACTAAGAGTGAGTGCTGATTTTTTATAGCTCAGATATGTACTTCTAACCTTGTGCCTTGACTAGAAGGACCTTAGTTTTGCCTCTTTAGGAGCTCGCACACGACATGCATGTCAGTTGCATGTGACATGTGGAGTTTTTATGTTGATTGCATGCAACATGTGAAGTGTGCAAGTGAGTTGCATGCATGCATTCATGAGATCCGCATGTAAAGCAAGCTAAATTTATGACTTGTACTTGAGTTAAAGTAAAGAAAGCTAAAGATAAGAAAGTTTGTTAAAAATAAGTCACTTATCTTCAGTTAACTTAACCAGCTAATTTTGGTTGTCAATATTATCTTAGGAAAATTATAAAATGAGCCTAAGGGTTGAAGCAAAGACACAACAACAACACAAGTTTATGAGTATCATCTTAGTGAGCATGTACTAGGCCCAAGAGAGTGCAAAGAGGTTGGAGATTTAGATCCGCGAGAGAGAGTGGATATGCTAGATCAAATCAATAGTTTTGTAATCTGTATTTTCTCAGTTCAGCCATTATCCCGAGATGGGAACCCAAGTAAGTTCTAATTTTAATTAAAGAAGAAATGATTTGTTGGGCAGAAAGTTTTTTACAATTATGTGTTTCAGATAGTAATTTGCTTCTATTGATGTTTTTATGTGTTGGGAACTTAGTTATGTACTTGTTTAGTCATTATTTGTTGGGAATTAAATATCAGGTGTTAGGTTTTTTAAAAGCTAAGTGTCATTTGCATTAAGCTGAATTGATCTGTAAATTATTGTGGATATTCTGCTAGAGCAGTTCATTATAATAGATCCGATAAAATTATTGAAATATTACTATGTATGTTAGTTCTTGTTAAATGTTAGATTCTTTATTAATTGTTTTTTATGCTTAAATGAAAAAATCAACTAAAATGTGAGATATATAGATAGAAATACATGCACCATCCAAAATAGGCACAATTTTTTCAATAGAAAATCGTTATGGGAGAAACCCAGCTAGAAGGCGAGGTTGCTCTACTCTCTTTTCTCTAGTATGGAAAATGTGCAAGGACAAAGAAAAAGTTATTCTCTATGGAGTTTTACGACTTGTGGCTTTTGAGACTATTACAGGATCCTAACCACCTCTATTTTGCTCTCCAACTTCCCACTCCTAATTGCTCTTCTCAACTATTGAAAAAAATACCATACTAGAGAATGGAACCCCTACTCCTCCTAATGGGTCAATATTTAACATAGTTTGATAGACAACTAGGTGAAGATGAAGGACATAACATTTGAGGGGTCATAAAGGGATGGTACAAGGAGTAATAAGGACAAAAGAATAATTAGCCTAAGGAGAGACACATGGATATAATGCATTTGCAACAAAAAAAGGTGAGAACTTTGGTGTTGTACAATGTAAAATGACACAAGCATGAGAGTAGATGCCAAAGAAGCAAAAATACTTAGGAAAAATATATTTATAACCCAGTGCAATCATAATAGTAATTGTTGCAAACTTGTAATTGATTAACATATTAATTCATAATATGGTGGCAATATAAATGGTTAATAAAATGGGTTTGGTGTGACAAATAACATCCCCATCCCTACAAATCATATCAATTTAAAAAAGCATATGAGGTGACTATGATAAATCGTGTAAAATAGCTTCACACATTGGTTCATAAAAGATGACAATTTGTGTGAAGTAACCCCTATGGATGCATGCCACATATTATTGTGAAGACTGCGGAAGTTTGGTCATTGTATAGTACATAATGGGAGAAAGAATATATTATCATTAAAATGGTTGAAGATTCAAGTTATTTCCTATGAAGGATGAGGATCCTAAATAATTGTTATTGTTTATAGAAAAATGATTCTTAACCAATGTATAGGAGCGAAAGGTCGCAGGAGCTCTAAAGGAAGATGACAATGGAGGACCTGAGTCGGTGCAGTGCTACACCTAGTGGTTTTGGTTAGCCCTCATGGATGCCTTACCTCCGCCCTGCTTTTCTACAATCCACGGGCTCCTTGGTGTTCTGTTTCTGCGGTTAACCCAACTTTTACATGGACCGTAACCACCTATGACCTGCTCCCAGACAACAAACGTGGATCTTGACGTCATTGATTACACCGCGAACCCTAATCCCTACGAAGAAATTTGGACCCGCCCTCGCGCCGTGTTGGGTTCCATTTCTTTTGGTTCATCCTTGTGCCCTCTGTCTACTCCGAACCCTAATCTGAACCGGCTCAGGCCATATGTGCCCCACCTGCCGCCCTCTATTAATCTTGACGCCGCATCTGGTCTGGACTGCCCCATGCTATCCCCGGCAACCCTAAACCTCATCAGTACCTGCCTACACCCATCCCCCTCTTTCGACTCGACGTTGCCTCATATACCTCACATTTATGCCCCTTCCAACACCCCCATCTTCTCTGGCATCTCACAACCCAGGTCTGCTACCCCCTATTTCTCCTCTCAGGTCGGAGGCATTGTACCAAACCCTGACGACCCTCCACCTAGCACTCCCATCTGCTCTGGTTATTTCAGCACACCAGTACCTAACCTCCTCCTACTCTGCAAACGGTTACACAGGGCATACGGTGCCTCTTTCGTGATTACCCTACGACACGCAAGTCTGATAAGGTCAAGAAAGGGAGGTGTTTGAAGGCTGTTGACAGGGACATCAACCTCTCTCTAGGGGAAGACCTCCTGATGGGCGAAGTGGTGGACACGAACAAAAAGGTCCTGGTGGGTCGTGTTTGAGGGCGGAATTACTCAGCAGAGAGACTACGTCTCTAGACCATGGAGATATGGGGCACTCTACTCAAATAACTACCCACCATTCATGTTCTCATGCGCGGGTGGTTCACTCTCAGGTTTCACAGGGAGGAGTACACTGACTGGATACTCTCAAGGTTTTGGCACATTGAATATGCATCGGTTCTGCTGAAAAGATGGGATCCGTTATTTGACCCTGAAAGGGAACAACTGGGAGTTGGGCTGATATGGGTATGCTTACTAGGGCTACCTATGCAATATTGGTCTCTGGATGTCTTCATGTGCATTGGAAATGCACTGGGAACCTATTTGGAGCATGACCATCCTATGAAACAACCGAAAATATGACCATGGATCGTATTCTAGTTCACTTGGTTACAAGAGAAGGCCTAGAGGAGAAGATAACCCTTCATTGGAGGTACTACTTGCGTAGAAAAAATCTGGATTATGAAGATTTCTCATTCAGATGCAAAAGATGCCACAAGGTGGGGCATATTTACAAAGATTGTCCACTCATCTCGCCATCTTCTTCTCCTACATCCAAGGGAAAGAAGCATCACCAGATAGAAGACCCGATTGTGGATGAGCAGTCCACAAGTCCCAATAGTCCAAAGGATGTGGCTAGGGAAATTGTTCGACCATCCTATGCTGCCCAGATTCTGCCTATCTTCATGCCCATGACTAGATCCTGATCCGCTACGATGGCTACTCCATCAATGGGTATTATTTCTTCCACCTTTTCCTCTGCTCTGAATGTTAGTAATTTTATTTTTTACTATGGAATCTACTGCATCTTTTCCATGCATGGTCACCTCCCCCTTCACTTGTGCACTTGACCCCCCTCTGTCCACATCCCCTTTGGCTGTACACTCACCTGGATTCCGAGACCCCCCTATTTCCCCATCTGCATCGAGCTCTCTCTCATACAACCCTTGCCCCCACCTCCAGGCTCTTCCTGAATCCTTTGATTGGGCATCTCATCCTCAAAAGCTAAGCATAATCCCTCCCGGGGGAGGCCATCCAAGATATCCAAAACCATCAAGATTGTTGGGGTTGATGTGGCCCTAGGAAGATAGAACACCATTGAAATGGTACTTAGAGCATAGGACACCCTTGGCAGTGTTCCCCCATGAAGTGGGTATCCTTCAATTATAGGGGTTTAGCTAGCCCCTCTAAAAAATTAGCTCTCAAGAGGCTCTTGGGTAGTGAGCCATGTGATATCATTTTTCTACAAGAAACCCTTGGTAGGACTGAGCAGATTGATAGGACCCTACAAACCATGCTGCTTGGATGGTTATTTTAGCCCTTGGATGTCGTTGAGTGATCGGGGTAATAGCTGTTGGAGTAAACCCTAAAACCATCAAGGTCATCTCTGCTTGGGGTGGTCATGGATTCCTGGGTATGGATATATCCTCTGCTGAACTGGGTAGGAATCTCCATATTATGAATATTTATACCCCCAATCATAGCAGACTAGACTTCTGGCAGTAGTTACTCGAGAACCCCCTGATTGACCACTCTATTATCTTAGGCAGAGACCTAAATTTCACCATTGGTCATGAAGAATCTTGGTGACATCATTCACAGTTGGATCCACTCTCGGATCAGCTAGGATTTCTATTAGAGCAACACTGAATTATTGATATGCCCATGAATAAAAATATGCCTACATGGCACAACAAAAGGATAGGGGATGTATCTCTTTGCAGGAGACTGGATCGGTTTCTTATTCATGAAGACCTTATTTCATCCCTTACTAATTACAGACAGTGGGTGGGTATAGGAGGGATTTTAGACCATTCCCCTATCTATATGGAATTGGATGGCTCCTAAAAAAAAAACCAAGGTTCCCTATAAGTTTAACTCGACCTGGTTAAAGGACCCTGAATATATCAGGTTAGTTACACAATATTGGAGAGCACACCCCCTACCAAATGATCAAGGGATGGTCAAAGGCTTTACCATAATCTGGTAAATATTAAATGACTATCCATTTACTGGGCAAAGGGGAAAAAGGCCAGGGAGGAGCAGACCCTGTTACACATCATTTTGTCACTCTCCCTATACTCTCCGTCCACGATCCTGAAGGACCTCTACAATGAACTCGATATGCTTTCCCATCATGAAGAAACTCCCAGTATGTCCCTCTTCATGAGCAGAATAATTTCCCTTTGCATCATTTCCTAAGAATATTCCTTTTATCCCAGTTTACCAGATCAACGCTATTGACCTGTTTCCTCCTTGCGGTGATTTGCAAAGATTAAAACTAGCCCTAGCATCGTACGGAGTGACTGAGCCCTTTTCTAGTCGTGTCGATCCTCTTTTGGCAAGTTTTTTAAATATGGAGTCGAAGCTTCTGGCTCTAGAAGCTTCATAACGAAATTCTGGTAGATGGTTGGGCTGGATGGAGCCGAGGAAGTTAGTTTGGGCTCCTTTACCCTATTAGGATGGAACAAACTCAAGAGATAAGACCTTCTCCCATGATGAGAGGAACCATATCCCATCCACCCAAGCTATATAAACCTCTCTTTTCCCAAGCTAAACTAGTTTTTTGAAGTGATTTTGAATGATTAGCAAGTCATCTACAACTTGTAGCTTTCTAGTGTATGTTTGAGGGAGAATAGTGTGTTTTTTGGTTTGGTTTGGTTTGAGACTAGATGGAAAGAGGCCTTAAAACTTCCATTGTTGTGGCTATCTATGAAGTGTTAGCAGAAGTGTAGGAACCCGGATATGTCGAAGGAGACCAACAATGTCAAGGCACTGGTTGTAATCTCTTTCTGATTTATATAAATGAAACTATTGATTGATATCCTACATGAAGTGTCATTTTACATCTTTATGGCTTAATGTTCCTTGTCCTATTAAGTAGGTTGAATACAATATTGTATGCTATCACGTTTGTTGTCATCGTTGTTTTCTTGTTTAGGGTATTTGAAGGAAGGAAACAAAAGATAGCTGGAGTGAGGAAGCATGATCATCACCAAGCGGAATAGCATTCTAAGAGGTGGGCCCTCTTAATTGATTCTAGCTTAAGGAGATTTTCCATAGATTGTTTGTTTGTGGCTAGACCCACTCTCTCGGGCTAGAGGAATTGTTTGTGTCCACACTGAGAATTTACTATACCACATACCCTCTGTGATATTGAAAGTTAGTTGGCCTCACTAATGGATGACCAAGGCAGAGGATATACCTCTATTGAAGCAAAACTAAACCTAACCTGCTTGGAAGCCTAGAAATCCAAGATTCTGCTGGATTGGGAAGAGACGTGGAGGCTTAGGAGCAGAACAACACTAGTTTCTTTCATAAATATGCCAATGGAAGGAAGGCCTGCAATACTATTTGGCATATGCCCATGGAACAGGGACAGACTATTAAAACCTATAATCAGCTGGCTCAGATGGGAAACACATACTTCAAGCAGCTATTCAAAGCTCCACCTAGTACAACACTTGCTGATATTATTCGTATTATGGGGCATTTCCCTATATTTGTGGAGCCAAATGCCGAGGAGGACCTCATCAAACCTATTACTATGGGGGAACCGGAGGGTACCCTAAAGTGGTTCAAGAAGGATAAAAGTCCAGGGCTAGATGGCTCGTCCATGGAATTCTATCTTACATTATTCGACACTATTGGCCCAGACCTACTCAAAGCGATTGAGGATTGTCATTTTTGAGCAGAATGTATGAAGCCATAAACTCCACCTATATAGCACTAATTCCCAAGACGAAATCCCCTCTATATTTCGGTGATTTCCATCCCATATCTCTCTACAATTGCCTTGACAAGATTATTTCCAAGATCATTTCCAACCATATTAAGCCAATCCTATCTGACAACACATCCTCTGAACAATTTTCCTTCCTACACAACTGTCAAATACATGAGGCCATCGGCACAACCTAGGAGGCCCTCCATTCCATCAAACAAAAGAATTTGAAAGGTGCCATCCTCAAAATAGACCTCTCAAAGGCATTCAATCGAGTCAGTTGGATTTTTATAAGGATGCTTCTTATTCACTTGGGCTTTCCTATTGCTTTCATTAGATGGATCATGTGATGCATTACATCTATTTCTTTCGGTACTTTAATCAATGGATAGGACTCTAGTTTTTTCCATGGGAACGTGGTAGCAAACAGGGATGCCCACTTTCCCCGCTACTTTCCTTAATTGTAATGGAAGGTTTAAGTAGGCCGATCGCATCGAAAAAAAGATTCGGGAGGCTCAAGGGTCTCAAGACCACGGATCAATGCATTCTTTTGTATTTGCTATTTATGGATGATATTCTGATTTTCCTCAATGGAGGCATTCAAGATAACGACACTCTTTCTAAGTTACTGCAATTATTCTACTCTGCAACAGGGATGGAAATTAATGGGCCCAAATCCACCATCACCCTATTGTAGGTTTTAACCCTGTACAGAAATTACATGCATACGAATTCTAAAACAAATAAAAATAAACAATGCGAGAGCATAACACATAAAACACATATACACAGAGATTTCCCACTGGATCCCAAAACCGGGACTACCAGCTTGATTTTTTATTTTTTGTTCCTTTCAATGTTACAATACATATTTATACATGCTGAAGCATCCAATACCATGGACCGAAAACCGTCGCGTCCAAAACCATGGACCGAAAACCATAGGTAGGTTCACCCAACCTAATATAGGGCTAAAAAAAAATTTCCCGGGGCGCTGCCCCGAACCCCATAGAGGGGGGCTACCCGCCCCCCTCAAACCCCCTAGACAGGGGGGGTTGCCGCCTCGACTACGCAACAAAGGGGGGGCTCCACCCCCCCTCTAACCCCCTGGTTCACTACGTAGGTTAGTTGTGGAAAGAATATAACACCTATCTGCTTGCTCCCAACAAGAGACCTATCATGCACACCTCAAATTTCCCTTCTAGAGCTTACTGTTAGAGGATGGATTGAAGCACCTAGGCTTCAGGATTAAATATCATGGATACAAAATTGCTAATTGGACCTGGTTAGTTACAAAGGTTGAAAGAAGATTAAACAATTGGAGCCATAGGTTAATATCTAGAGCAGGTCATCTGGTGCTCATAAAATCTGTCCTAGAAGCCACCTTGGTCTACTAGATGTCCCTAGCCTGGATTCCTCAAGGTATCTTAACCAAGATTCAAAGATTATGTTGCCATTTCTTATGGAAGGGGCACAAGGATGGGAAACTCTTTGCTTAGGTTAAATGGAACAGAATTACAGCCCCCCAAAAATCGGGGGGTTGGGGCCTTAAAAACCTCTTTGCCTTTGCTCAGGCACTTGTGGCCAAATTAGGATGTCCTCTCTTGAAGCACAAAATCCTATAGATGGAGGTGATTACCTATAAGTATATCTGGCCTCATACTATTATGGAATGGATTCGTCTACCTGCTTTGAACAAGCAAGGAATATCAGTGATATGGAGAGTTATCATACACACCCTTCCCATCATAAGAAGTGGTCTTACTTGGCGAATTAGCAATAACATGATTGTTCACATAGGGGTTGATCCATGGATTGGTTGCGACAACTTATACAATCTTCCTCCAGAGCTAAGTACAGATTACCTTAATCGTAGAGGAGTGGTATCCATTGCTCAGATTGGGGATTGTTTGAATACATCCATCTATCATCAAGATTGGCTATCTGTTGATTCTCCTGGTATACTAGAATAGTGGCGTATGGAGTGGAGGCAATACATTGACGCCTTAAAAGAATCCCATGTGAGACTTAGGGATGATGAGGATGAACTGATATTGGCTCTTGTGGAAAAGGCGACCTATACACCAAAGGAGGGTTACCCTATCATACATGTTGCCCATAAGCCCATCTCATTGGAAAGCTGGTGGTGTTGGTTATGGAAGCTGAAAGGTCCACCACGCACTCAGCTCCTGATGTGGAACATTATCATGGACAAGACCCCCTCTAGAACCAATCTTAGGAAACACTCCTTCCAAGTCCTTCTTGGTGTGTACTATGTCGTAGGGAGGAGGAATCGAACTACCACCTTTTCCTATCCTGCACCAACACTCAATAGATCTAGGAAGGTGTTGCATACACTAAATATAAATTAGCGATGGGAAGGAGATAGTATATCGAACACCTGGAACAACTGGTGGATTGAATTCCCCAATATAAGAGCCCAAAATTTTCCTTTAATTATGTGCTAGAACATATGGATTTACAGGAACAACATCATATTTCTCGACAAGAAAATTCGATGGCCACGCATTATCCCAAAAATATGCAATAGTTACAATGAAATTCCGGATGATGAACAAGTTGCCTCGATTCATACTATGATTCCGGAGGTTATAGATAAAACTCATCCATGGGCCTACTTTGACAGTTCTTCCCAAGACCAAAGGTGTGGCAGAGGCATTATACTATACTTATCCGAGACACATATTTCCATATCTGCATGGGGTTGGGTGCTGGCACAAATAACTTCCCAGATCTCTTATCACTTCGTCATCTTTTATATTTTGCACTAAACAAACACTGTCAACATTTACAAGTTTTTGGGGACTCTAAGATTTTCATTAATTGGTTCAACTGCATTTTTACATGCCATGATCACACAGTCAGGACCATATTGGATGATGCATTGTATTTAAAAACTCATTTTGATAAGATTTCATGTTCTCGTATCTACAGGGAGTGCAACCAACCTGCAGATCAACTTTCTAAAGAGGCAAATCACCATCCCAGAGGGGACTGGCTGATTCGTGAGAAAAGACAGGGGCAGACCTACTAGTTCTACCACAGGCCATACATTGATCAGGACTTGCAAAGGGCTGATAGGCCCTAACTTATTATAGTTTTTTTTATCTATTAACATCTGAATAGTGAATAGCCGAGGGTGAAATTTTAGTCAATTTTTGAAATTTTGTAACATATATGTATATGTTTTTAGACATAAGAAGTTATACCCACCTCTAGGTTTATTGTATAGACTTTTACAGACTTTACTGATCAGAGATGACTATAGTCACTCGCTTTACATATGCCTATGGCATCTACAACATGTAATTTTCCTTATAATGAAAATTAAGATTTTTTCCTTGGGGAAAAACAAGAGAGGAATGTTATGAAATTTTCTTTTGGAGAGTGAAGGAAGAGGAAATAATGACAGAGGAGAAATGAACATGCATGAGCTATAGATTCACAATGAGGTGAAAAGTTGTTAGATTTGTCCCCACACATCATGAGAGAATATTTCCCTCATTTTTAAAGTGTTAAATTTATTTATGCATTGTGGAAAAAATATACACTCAAAATTGAATTACCAAATTTAAATAACAAAAACACCACACCCATAATTGTATCACCAAATTTTGTTTAAAAATCCAAGACCTAGAATAGTTATATTGTGCTATTATTATTAAGTACAAATAATGAATTTTATATTTGAATAAATATTTATTCAAATATTTTATATTTACAAAGTGCCAAATGTAAAGTGTTATCATTACAAAGAAAGTGTATGTGCTCCTAGTGTTATCATTAGAAAGTGTGAATTGTAAGCCCTTGTCATTATAAAGAAGTTTGAAATGTGAGCATTATGAGTAAATATCAAGTGCCTTCCTATGTGATTAATTTGATTTTATGATATCTAAATGTTTTGAAATGGGAATTTTTTAAGGATTAAATGAGGTGGGTTAATAAGTGGGTCACAAAGATATTAGGGTGTGATTATGAGATCATCTATTAGGATGGAAAAGAAAATGCAACCATAAATGCACTTTTAGGAGATGTTAACAAAGTTCTTCTTTATGCACTTTCTAAGTTACAATTCAATTGGGTGGAAGCACTAAGTCTAAAATGGAAACAAAACCCTCATACCCAATCACTAATCCCACAACTAAAACAAGTTCCAAATGATCTGGTTTGGATAAAGAATGAAGTGAATGACCACAAAGAAAACACAAGATACATAATTGAAAGTATAATTTTATAATGAAAAACAAATTTTATTAATAAATCCAATGGTGAAAAGCACAAACTACATAGCAATATATAGTGACTACAATGATGTTGACTTGTCTCTAAGAAGACGTGTGCTGACTATGCCCATTCACAAAAACCCCTTAACAAGGAGGAGGGAAACCGCTTTTATTACAATGTGATGTAGATAAGATAAGATAATTATATTTATGTCCAACTAATGACCACAAAGTAGGTCGAAGGGACTGTTGAGTACACTGATGTATATGCAAAGCAGGAGAACCAAACGGTCTCCTATAAAAGATACAATGCATGAAGTAAATCAACATGTTGCCCTAGCAGAGAAGATCCGGGAGCTAATAGGTCTGAGGATCAGACCCATCTCTCCTAACATCTGAGGCTGAATGAATAACACTGAAGAAACTCAACAAAGTTTGTTGGCCCGATGAAGAGCTGATGGCAAGTGCAATTTGTCTACTAAATCGTTTCCTGGGGGGTTCACACGTTGTTGAATGTTGGAGGACCTAGCCCATCTCTTAGGAATGGATCTGAGATGGAACTGTTGCTGAGATATTGTGTGGTAGGGTGAGGTCCCATGGATCCTCACTGATCGGGAGTCTAGATACGTGCTGGTATCAATCGATCTCTTGGTGCCCCTGTATGAAGGTAGTACCCTGAAAAATGTCGTGATCCTCTGTGTGGGGTCTAGTCTGATGGAGGCTGAAGAATATGTGCTCGAAACCTAAGAGCCTCCTGCATATATATGGCCAAACATCTCTGATTAGGATACCTGAAAAATTCAGTGAGGGTCCAAGAATCTCTGAACAAGCAATGAAACCTTCCTCTGATCTCGTAATAGACAGGGCATCCAAGAATGAAGTTCACCTCGGTCTCCACTTCCTGTAAATGACATACCTATCAGAGTCTATCTAGTTTATCCACCTAGTGGTCCATCTCTACCTAAAGTCTATGAGAACCTACTCTGAACTGGCCTAGAGGAATGCGAAGAGCATGCATTCAGTGGTGAAACGTATAATGCGATCGAAAAATGAGTTTGTCTCTCAACTCTAAGAAGTGTTTAGCCTAGAAGGTCATCTTTGGGTGCAACACTCTTAGAGGATTGACCCAGGTGACCTGGACGAACTGCCTGTATATGTCCTCCCTGATGATCTTGTTTAGCTCGTGTCTAGTAGGTAAAGGTGACCAAGAGCATCTAAGGAATATCAGAAAGGAGGGAGACGATCCAACTAAATTCCCACTGACTCTAAGAGATTTTGAACTCCTGTAAACCAACATCTGGCTTACCCTAAGGGAGAAGAATGAGTAATAGTCTTAGAAGAGAAATATGCCAAGTAAGGATATTGGTCCCTACTCTTTATCGAGTCTTCCAAGCCTTGGACACGATGCAAGAATGAAACCAATCTGAAGATCGTCTCAAGCTAAAAGGGTTGAGCTCCAAACTCTGCAAGGATGATGTGTTGTAGCACTATCACTTTGCACCTAATGATGTGGTGGAGAAGAAGAATCTGCACTCTCTCAGTTAAAGCCCATTTGACTCAAGTAAAGACGATCCCTAAATCTCCTAGCCATATAGAACAGTGGGACGGATCAAGCTATCCATGAGGCTCATCTTGGATGAGATGTCCTAGAAGTGATGTCGAAAGCACTATCTCTCAAGAAGGGCTAAGGATCTATGCCCTTTGTTGATCTGAGGCTAAAGCACTGGTCAAAAACTAAAGCGGGGAGTTGAGAATTGCACCCCCAAGTAAGTATACATTTTGGTGATCTCAATCTCCTCCCCTCTAAATAGAAAGTGAAGGTCTGAGGTTTTCTTCACCCCATTGAATATCATAACCTTGGTTTTACCCAGGTTGACCGTAAGCTATTGACGATCACAAAATAGAGCTAAGGCATCCAAATGCCTATGTAATCCTTCTGGGGATGACGAGAAGAGGACCACATCATCAACAAAGAGTATAATAGATATCAGAACCTGGTGAAGAAGGCAGCCATCAGTGCCCTGGATATGCTCATGTAGAAATGCTTCCAACTCATCAATATAGATCCCAAAGAGGGTAGGGGACAGTGGAAAACCATGTTTAACTCCAGTAGTGCTTCGAATGAAATCATACATCCCATGGGTTGCGTGAAGATGACCAAGAATTGACTCATATAGGTGCATAATAGCGATCAATGGGGTTGCAGAGATGCCAATATCTATGAGTCTCTTGAGCAAGGCCTCCCTCGGAACAAAGTCAAAAGCTTTCCGAAAATATATGAAACAACAGTAGACTTTCGAAGAGAAATGTCATGCCTCTTTAATAATGGGGCGAAGGGTGAAGGTGTGGTCAATGGTTTGATGATCTAGTTGAAAACCTGCCTATCCCCTAGCACCGAGTTGTCTCTGCTCAAGGTCACTAGAGAGATTCCTATGGAGAGCAGTAGCATACAACTTCGAGAATGTGTGACCCACCATGATTGTTCTATAGTTATTAGGATTTGAGATGGAATCTGATTTGTGGATCAGATGGATGATGTGGTGTGACCATGTCGATGGAAAACCTTCACGAACTACATGGTTGAAGAGATCATCCAAGTAGCTAACCAAAGCACGAAAACAGTGCTTAAAGAACTCTGCTTGGTAGCCTTCCTCATCAGCTATTTTGTTGTTGTTCATCACCCAAATGGCCTCTCTAATATCTCGGTCTGAGAATAGATAACAAGAAGAGGGTGGGGAGGTAACATGAATTTGGGCTTACCCGGAAATATCATAAAGGTTGGAAGTGTGAGAGAACATGGATGCAGGGTTGAGGTCAGGTGGAAGAGGGGAGCGTCGGGAAAGGATGGTATGCCAGAATTGCTTAGGGGAGTGGGCAAGGAGAGCAGAAAGTTTTCGTCTTCTATGGGAGACAAAGAGTCGTTTCTTGTGGTGAAGGAGATGATGATAAGAATCTTTAAGGTCAGAGTAGAAGCATTGAGAATGGGTGAAATCATATCAAAGTTATCGATGGAGAGTCTTGCATTCATCATCGTACCATTTGTTCATGGGGCAAGATCCAACTTTAGGGGAGATGGAAGTGGAACGAGTGGAGTGGGGGAAGGATTTGAGTGCTGCTTCCCAAATGGAATCTGAAAGACAAGTGTATTTAGTGGAAGCAGAATCAAGCAAGGAGAACTGGGTCTTCGATGGGAGCATCTTGCATAGGGTAGAGGAGAAGATGTCATGGTCTCCTTTTTCAAATCAGAAGGTAGTTCTGGGTGGGCCCCGAGGGGAGGGATGGGGTGGAAGGGGAGGGTCAAACCAGAGGGAGAAGGAAAGAAGTGCATGATCAACAAGGGGGATGGGGGATATTGAGAAATGAAGAATAAAAGGGAGAAAGTTATGGCTAGTGAGTACATAATCAACTACAATCGCACCCCCACCATATCATCGGCATGTGAAAAAGTGAGAGTCTAGGAAACATGTGATCTAAATTTAAGCAGGAATGCAACAAATTATAGAGATAACCATAAACACAAAGATGCAGTGGAAATAATACTTCATTTTATTAATGTAAAATACTGAAATATGCTTACAAACAAGAATGGAATTAAACCAGCTAGGGCAATGGTAGCTTATCTCTGAGAAGAGATGTTGTGGCTACATGCCTCTAAACTACCTTACAATGAGGCTCAGGGGCCTTTTTATTATTGAACAATAAGAGAAAACCCTAAACAATCAAAACCCTAACCCGAGAAGATGTAACATCAAGAGTTTATGGGCCCTGTTGGGGTGAGTTGGACAGCCAACTTCCTGGGGTCGTGACTTGGTCATATTATCTCGATTTGATGCGCATGATAGCCCATTGGAAAGATCTCTCCGAGGACAACAACGGAAAAGACGATTTTAGATAAAAAATCATTGGCAGTAGATTTCCAAAAAAGGTTCGTTTAGGGCTTCGAAAGTTTAGGACTTGAAAAAATGCTACAAATAGTAAACTGTGCTACAATTAAGGAAACTAAAAAACCAAAAGAAGCAATGGTGGGGGTCCAAGTGAAATTGACAAGTGGCCACTAATATCCACCTTGATCAACAAGGGAGACCATTTAGAATCAACAACTCTTGGGATTCCCCCAAATCCAATAGATGCTTACCATAATCTGTAATGGGCCCTAAAGCTTCCTCGACATCTGATGAAGCCCTACTGAATCTGGATTTATCCCCTGGGTGCAAAACACATCCTCTCATTGGTCGTGGAGAGGGATCTAGAGATCTCTAGTGCGAGCATTGAAGTCACCTAGGAGGATGAATTCCCCAACAACATAGTACCAGGTGATGTTGGTGTACAAGTCTATAAAGGGGTCCCCATTTGAGCCATTTTGGACAGAAAATGGTGAAGAGGCTAGGGGAAGTAACAAACTGCAATGTAGATGTCCCTCGAAGGAGAGACTCTAATGTTAATCTGAATCCACATAAACTTGGCAAACTCATCTTCGGCTACCAAAGATACCCTATTCCAGAGTGAATCACTAGCCAAACAAGAAACTCCACCTGATCCTCTGACCCCTCCTAAGCTCCTCGTTTCCTGCCTACAAACTGAGATCCAATGGTAACCTGCAATATTTGGGATGGGCCGAACAAGGCTTGCATGAGTCTCGGTCATGAAGAGGATGTTCGTTGATTCGAGAGCATCATACAAGAGTCTCAACAATGACCAAAAAGATCCATTGTCATTCCAACAACAGATAGAAATGCATGTACCTTGTCGCGTCCCCAAGCAGGCCTGTCCTTTGGAACCTCCTGTTTGGGGTTCCCACCTAGGAGGGAAGGAGTCCTGAATGGCTTCCCAAAGATTCCTGATAACTACCCATTTCCTTTCCTATTGTGTTGCCATAACTTGTTCTCTACATTGTTTAAGTTCCACAACTTGTGCTCAAGTGAGGTCCTCGTCTAAGAAAATCCTATTGGGAAGATAAAACAACTTTTGCTTAGCCCTGATGGTGCAAAGTCGATCAGATGCAGTCCAAAACCAGAGGAAGAGAGTGGAGTCATAGCCCAGCCAGGCTCTATCCAAAGCTATATCGGGGAGGCTAAGGGTGTCCCGAAGGAACCTTGCCCCCACTTCCATAGGATCCAGAGAGGGGTGGGGTAAGGGGAGACCTCTCACCTTGAGATTCAATTCTCTTGCTCGTCTATTGTGTTCTTCCACGAGTTTTGCTTACATCACCTCCTTAACTGCTGCAAGAGGGGTAGGAGTTTTATCCTTCCCTTGAACCACCTGTACCCAAGAATTTATGCGTGTCTCTGTCTCTTGTTTGAAGCTGGCTTGTTAGGATCAAATTTCTTCTTACTTGCTTTAAAGGTCAATAGTTTCTGCATGCAGTGAATCGTTTGGAGGATGGAGAATTTCCTACTCTTTAATTTCGTGTAACATATTCTTAAGGGATAAATTATCCCCCTCCACCTCTAAAAATCTAGAAGAGAGGCTGTGTATCTTTGAACGGAGCTTCTTGTTTTCAGTTTCAAGAAATTCCATTTTCCGCAGCATTTGTTTTACCAAGGCTGTCCAAAAGCTCTGGGTTGACTACCACTTGCTCTTGCTAGTTTTCAACAGCTGATAATTTAGTAAGGCTAAACATGTCATCTTGGTACAACTCCTCTTGTTGCACGGATCCAATCCTTGGATTTGGAACCCATTCTTTTGTCTCTGTCTGTTCCTCAGCAGTAAAATTCATCAAAGGATTTAGAGAAAACTCGTCTACCACCATCTTGGTATTAGAGTCACTATCAAATTTAGTGGGTAGATTCCATCAAACACTTGACGTGAATCCTTGGGCTTCCTATTCTGTTTTAGTAATCTACCTTGCTCCTCACTGCTGCTTTGTTGTTGCTATCCACTGCCTACTCGGGGAACTCTGTGTGTCACTGCCTGCCTGCTATCTACTGCCTTTGTTTGCTATGCTATCTATTGCCTCTGTCTGCTATGCTATTCACTGCCTTGTCTGCTATCTCACTTCCCCAAAATTCCACTTTGGCCTGATATATTTGCGAAGCTCAGTAATCGAGACTTTTGTTGTAGAGGATCTTCTGTAACTCATTGTGTTCACACCTGTGACCTTTTTACCATTATAAAACTACGCACCGTTTTAGCATCATATTTGAAGTTTCTTCTTTCATCGTCACATAAATGAGGTGTTATTGCTTGAGATAATGGAAGGACTGTAGAGAGTGATGGAAGGATTACGATCTCTTAAGGTTGATTCAAAATTATTGCATGTATTTTTGCACTAAAGAGCATGGTTGGCCTATCAACACATGATCATAGGGTCATAAGGCTATTAAGTGTACAATAAGTTCCTCACAACATGAAAGATCCATCATTTTATTGAAAGAATAAAAATCACTGTCATGGCACCCAAGAATCCTTGGCAATTTGTTTCAAAGATTTAATATCATGAGGTAATGACCCCCTATTGATATTGAATTTTATGAATTTGAATATGACTATTCTTGTCATCAACTTAGGATATGTTACATTTAGGTCTATTTTGTTAGGAGGGTGCCTCTTGAGATAATGATTTTAAGTACAGATAAGGGAATTTCAAGACCTAGATATTTTGCACTATACCATACCCACAATTTGATCAAAGATTTCATTTTTATTTTAATCCAATGACTAAATCATGCATTGCAACCCCCACTTGTGCTAAAAGAACATTTTGGTTTTATTCTCTTTTGGGCTCATTACTTTTTGCATGATAAAGTTGCATAGATTTCCTACCTAGTCTAGGTTGAATTCCTACCCTTTTGATGCAATCATAGCCATCCCTTGAATGATTATCTATTCCCATGAACTTAAGTGGTTCTTCAACTCGAGGCCCAATTTTTTGATTCTTTGTAGCTAAGACAGGTACTTCTAGCCTTGTGTCTTGGATAGAAGGACCTTAGTTTTACCTCTTTAGGAGCTTGCATGTGACATGCATGTTAGTTGCATGCGACGTGCAAAGTTTGCATGTTGATTGAATGTGACATTTGGAATGTGCAAGTGATTTGCAATCATGTGGATTGGTTGCATGTGACATGCATTAGATATGTATATAAAGAAAGATAAATTTATGACTTGTACTTGAGTTAAAGTAAATAAAGCTAAAGATAAGTCACTTATTTTCAGTTAACTTGACAAGCTAATTTTGGTTGTCAATCTTAACTTAGGAAAATTGCAATTTGATCCTAAGGGGTGAGGCAAAGACACAACAACATCACAAGTTTGAGAGAGAAACCTCAGTGAGAATGTGCTAGGTCTGAGAGAGTGCAGAGGGGTTAGAGATCCGGATTTGTGAGAGACATCAAATTTGTTAGATTAGATCCAAAGTTTTTTAATTAGTATTTTCTCAAATGGGCCATTATCCCAGGATGGGAGCCCAAACACATTCCTATTTTAATTAATGAAGAATTGATTTGTTGAGCAGAAATTTGTTCATGATTGTGTGATTTAGATCATAATTTTGCTTCTGCTAATGTTTTTATGTGTTATGAACTTAGTTGTGTATTTGTTCAATTATTTTTTTTTTGGAATTAAATATAATGTGTTGGGTTCTATAAAAACTAACATGGTATTAGAGTTGAAGCTTTGAATATATCTTGGAATTGCAAGTGTTGGGTTCGTACTAGATTTTTGGAGCTAGGTTTGGTCATGATTGTACGAACACATTTTTTTAAGGGCCAAAGTAAATCAACTGGTTGTGTAGGTACAAAGGACAATACCAATAGCCAATAGAATTGGTAAAGGGAAAGCCTTAGAGGGAGAGAGGGAGGCTATACCAATCAGGGGTTTAGTGGCATAATTCATGGGTGTCTCAAAGGATTGAGACAAAGCCATAATAGTGCTAGAAGGACTTAACAAAAGATCAATGTTAGTGATATAGATTGAGCAGGGGTTTTAAAGGCTGAGTTGAGACTGGAGAGTCAAACTTCTAATCTAGAATATGGGCAATAGGCCTCTTCCAAATATGTCAAGACTAACCGGTATGAGCATGGTTGGAAGGAACAAGTCTTCATATCAGACTCTGAAGTAGATAGCAAGGAAGTCTTCTAGTTCAGAGGGAGCATCTACATCAATAGATGATCTTGTGGGATTAGAGACAGATATAGGTGGAGGTTCTTCCAGAATTACTTGCTCACTAAGAGGGAGTGTTGATTTTTTGTAGCTCAAATAGGTACTTCTAGCCTTGTGCCTTGACTAGAAGGACCTTAGTTTTGCCTCTTTAGGAGCTTGCACACAACATGCGAGGCATGCATGTTAGTTGCGTGCGACATGTGGAGTTTGTGTGTTGACTGCATGGAACATGTGAAGTGTTCAAGTGAGTTGGATGCATTCATATTAGTTGCATGTGAGATTCATGAGATATGCATGTAAAACAAGCTAAATTTATGACTTGTACTTGAGTTAAAGTAAAGAAAGATAAAGATAAGAAAGTTAGTTAAAGATAAGTCACTTATCTTCAGTTAACTTGACCAACTAATTTTGGTCATCAATTTTAGCTTAGGAAAATTATAAAATGAACTTAAGGGTTGAAGCAAAGACATAACAACATCACAAGTTTAAGTGTATCCTCTTAGGGAGCATGTAATGGGTCCAAGAGAGTGTAAAGAGCTTGGAGATCCAGATCAGTGAGAGAGAGTATATATGTTGGATCAAATCCATAATTTTGTAATGTGTATTTTCTCAGTTTGGCCATTATCCCAAGATGGGAGACCAAGTAAGTTCTAATTCTAATTAAAGAAGAAATGATTTGTTGGGCAATTTTTTTTATAATTATGTGATTCAGATAGTAATTTTCTTCTGTTGAAGTTTTTATGTGTTAGGAACTTAGTTATGTATTTGTTCAATCATTATTTGTTGGGAATTAGATATCGAGTGTTGGGTTTTGTAAAAGCTAAGCGTCATTTGCATCAAGATGAATTGATTTGTAAAATTTTGTGGATATTCTAGTAGAGCAATTCATCATAATAGATCTAATAAAATTATTGAAATATTACTATGTATGTTAGTTCTTGTTAGATGATAGATTCTTTATTTATTGTTTTTTATGCTTAAATGAAAAAATTAACTAAAATGTGAGATATATATATATAGAAATACACACACCATCCAAAATAGGCACAATTTTTTCCCTAGAAAATCATTTTGGGAGAAACCTAGCAAGAAGGCGAGGTTACTCTACTCTCTTTTCTCAGTATGGAAATGTGCAAGGACAAAGAAAAAGGTATTCTCTATGGAGATACTTATGACTTGTGGCTTGTGAGACTGTTATAGGATCCTAACCACCTCTATTTCGCTCCAACTTCCCACTCATAATTTCTCTTCTCAACTGTTGAACAAAATACCATACTAGATAATGGAACCCCTACTCCTCCTTGGTCAATATTTAACATAGTTTGATAGACAACTAGGTGAAGATGAAAGACAAATCATTTGAGGGGTCATAAAGGCATGGTACAAGGAGTAATAAGTACAAAATAATAATTAGCCTGAGGAGATACACATGGATACAATGTATTTTCAACAAAAAAAGGTGAAAACTTTGGTGTTGTACAATGTAAAATGACACAAGCATGGGAGTAGATGCCGAAGAAGAAAAAAATACCTCAGGAAAAATATATTTAGAATCTTGTGGTGAAGTAAAATTATAAGTGCGGACACGAATGAATTCCTCTAGCCTGATAATGGGTCTAGCCACAACAGATAAATTCTATGGAAGATTTCCTTAGGTTAGAATCAATCAAGAGGATCTACCTCTTGGTCACTTATCCCACTTAATGATGTCCTCGCTTGCTTGCTCCAGGAATCTCTCGCTTGCTTGCTCCAGGAATAGAAAGGGGGTTTTGTCATTTGAATCATCCAAGAATTATTCATTTATGTAATGTAAAGGAGGTTTCCCCCTCAAAGAGGCTGAATTTTAAGGCATTGATCTATCTTTTCTATCTTTTCTTGAGCTGGTTTCATAACAACACACATAAGACATTACAAGGGGGTGATTTTTTTATGGTAAATCTAAGTATGGAGTATTAACTTGAGGGGACATATAACAAGTTGAATGTGGAGGAAAGTTAGATCATGTATAATTAAAAGGAGATTTGGAGATAGTATCTCTAAAGTGGAATTTTCAATAGAATCAGATATTTCGCTCATATTTAATGAAAATGATATCTATGATTTTATAGGATATGATGTAGATGAAGTAAAACAATAAGAGAAATAAAATGAGGAACTAGATTGGATGGACCACAAGTTGACAAGAAAACAACTAGATATAGAGAAAAATTTGGAAGAAAACGTGTTTAAGATATAAGGCCAAAATATTAATATCAGGTTAATTAGAGATGTAAACTAGATGCTCAAACTAAGAGTATCAAAAGTTTATAGTTTGGAGGCTCGGATTTACGACAGTAATGTTGTAGGAAGTCAACGTTTGGGGTCCATAAGTAGATCCATCATCATGACATAAAATCATGAGGAAATAATGTCGAGAGAACAACCATATATATAAGAATGAGAAGCAAGGAGAAATAAAAGAAATATCGGCTTAAATAATGGAAAACCCCTAATATCTAATCTTGTAATATCTTAATAAATAATTATAAAGGGATTATTAATATATTATATAAATTAATATCTAAATAATAATATATTGACTAGATATACTAATAATATTATTAATATTGATAGTATTGATGATATTTGAAAATATATGTAATAAAATATTTTTTATTTTATCATATTCTTATTTAATGAAGAGGAAATCAATAGATATAATATTATAATATTATAAATGTATAATAATATTATACTAATGACAAAAAATTTTCTTCTTCTAAATTTCACTAATTCTATTAATGTAACAAAATAGTACAAGGAGGCATTGGCCTCCATAGAGCACGTCCAAAATATGCAATGTTTAACAACAACCACTGAAAGAGACTGCCTTCACCGAGGAAACTAGTCCAAAATTATAAAAGTTTGCTGCCCACTCAGGGATAACAGCCTGTAGAACTAGAGTTTCTTGAACAACTAACAAAATTAACAACATTGCATAATAAAAAACACCCGAATAGAGATGGGAACCCAGAACCTAAAAAGACCTTGACCAGCTAGGTGTGGTTAGGTGGAGGAGGTTCTTCCACTATCAGACACCTGTACACCTCCATGTCTTCTTCTGCATCCTGTTTTTTTCTCAGATTTTCTTCCATGTTCTTGAAGTGGCCTGGATTGGTGCATTCTTGAGCTGCCTCTGTGCATCCCTGAGTTGCTTCCAGAGGCTTTTCTCTTGCTGGTGGTGTTCCACGCTTGAGCATTACAGGCTGTGTCTTCAGAGTTTTGTGGCTCCTCTCTAAATGCCACTGAGATAGTCCCTATTATGTAGGGACGTTCCAACGTGCAGCGAAATTGAAATTGAGCCGAATGGCTGGGATGCAAGGATGAATCAAAGGTAGTAGGAGGCTGGGGAGCAGCATCAACAGGCCAAGGACCTGTAGTCTGATCCCGCCCTAGACCACTGCGACTGGCTGGGTAGCGTCCAGAGAAATGAGTCGTCGAAGGGGAGGATGAGTCAGAGGGTGACGAGTCTAGGAGGGACAAGGAGGGGGGCGAATTGTTTTTCCTCTACTACTACCCCTCCTGCAGCGCATTCTTTGATGTAGACAAGGCATGCTCTCCTGGGAAAAAACAAGCAGACGAGGATGAGAAGGAGCAGAGCCAAAGAATGAGTGGGAAATTATAGTAGAAGGAGCTGAAATCAGCTGTTCAGAGCTGAGATTCAAGACCAAAGAACCAGTTTGAAGGCAACATAAAAGATTCTGTGAGAAGTGTGCACCATCCACCATCTCAATGCAGCACAGAATTTGGCAGCATTTCCCCGTTGTCGTGTGTGAGCTTGGCTCTGCAGTAGCAAGGAGACAATTGCAGTTTAGAGTAGGCGGAGCAGGGGGATGACGGTCTGAAGCGGCCATCTTAAAACCCGAATTGATGAAGCTTCGGCCCGCACATTGCATTGATATGCCATTAATTTCAGCTGTGACCTTCTGGGTGGAAGCGTGGGTGACCAGGTGGCCTCGCCACTTGCCAACCCATGGTCACTGCATCGTACCAGAGTGTTTAAACACTTGCATCTGGGAATACTAATGACAGTAATTAAGTTAATAATGTATATTAATTATTAATTAACCTTATTATTAGAATTTTATTAAAATAGTTTAATGTTATTATTCTTAGTTACAAATATATATTATTAATATTCACTTAACCAAGTATTACTAATATTTTACTAATAATATTAATGAAGTGTTAATTCAGAATTATGTAGGAGAGGGAGTGAAAGAAGGAGAGAAGGGGGGCAGGATATTACCAGGAAAAGGTAAGGGAGGTAGGATGTAAGGGAAATTAGGATTGAGGAATTATTTAAGAATTATTAAGGAGGGGAATCTAAGAGTTGTTGATTTCAAGACCATTATCTTTGTTTAGATTGTTAAGGTTTTTAATGATCCTCAGAGCTTCTCTAAAACGTCTTTTTAATAATGGTTTTCCGTGGCAATAGTTCTAGTGTTCTCAAAGTTAATATGGTGCTTGGTTTTGATGGAGTGCTCGACAAGGGTAGAAGAGCGAACATGTCCATGTATAATGTCAGCCACATGTTCTTTCATTCTAATTCTAAAGGATCTTCTAGTTTCCCCAATGTAGCATTTACCACAGGAACATGACATTTTATAGATTTAATGGTGTTGATGTGGGTCAATGTGATCCTTGAAGGACCTTGTCTCTGAATGGATATTTTTCAAAGGGTTGAAAGAAATTGAGGAGTTCTTCTTTCTTAGAATTTTGGATTTTTTGTAGTCATACCTTTGATGTATGGAAGATAAACTATTTTGCATAATGGTTTGGGTTCATATGGGTGGAGTAATATTTTCTATGCCTTTTTAAAGGCTCTTATGTTTTCTTCTTCTTTGTAGCCAATATTTTTGAAGGCCTTAATCAAATGGTTCTTTTCTTGGCCAATGTGTTCAATGTCGAAAATTCTAAGGGATCTTTTGGCTAGACTATTAAGGACACCAATAATTTGTGAGGGGTGATGGTGGGGATTTGTATGGAGGTAACTCTCAGTGTGAGTCTTTTTTTTGTAGACTTGGTGTCTCAAGGTTCCATCGAATTTATTGGTGACTAACACATAAAGGAAATGTATGTTAGTGTTTACTTCAATTTCCATGGTAAATTTAATATTCTTTGATTTGATATCCAGGTGGTTGAGAAATTTATTATGTTCAGTATTGCCATGAGACCACTTGACATTGGTCTCATCAACATATCTTTTCTGCCAACTAGACTTCAATGGATAAGATTCAAGTGTTTTCTTTTCAAATTTCTCCATGAAGAGGTTTGCTATAATGGGAGATATGTTATTTGAAATGGAGTAGATTAGTAATGTTGTGCTAATTCCCCATTCAGAATAAAACCCAAGATGCTTAATTAACTAATTCCCATGAGAGTTAATTATGTAAATATTATAAACAATTTAACATAAAACATATGTTGAACAACGACAAAATAACAACAAAAAACATCAAAATACAACACACAACACACAACACAGAGATTTGATGAGGAGTTCACCCCTCCTGGGCTACGTCTCCTTGGTCCAGCTTCCAATTCTTGGGCCTCTCTATTATGCTCAAAATTACAACAAAAGTGTGTTTACAATGCTCAAATGCCTCTAAAACCTATCTCAATGAGTTTAGAATATCCAAAACTGCTATAATTGACTCTTTTTGCACCTAATTTGGATAAGAACTGAAGAAGTTATGACTTCTCCTAGTTTTCCCACTATTTGTTCCACAATTTGCTCCACATTCGCCATGATACTACAAATTAGCCCCTAAACTTCTAACTAGGCGAAAATTTTGCCGCGCAGTGGGCCATAATGTGTCGGCATTGACTGTTTTTATCGCATATCACAATCAGCGTAAAAACCTGGCGGTCTTATGGGTGATTAGGATATCAACGGACCAAATAGGATTATTAACTGGAATGCATAGCTTATCGCATTTGGGATCCCATCGCACATCGCAGTCAACAGTAATAACATGTCGAACTTCCTTTCATGGGTTGCGATTGCAATATCGCATTGCAACCTGGTACCTGCTGGGGTCGATTCTGTAGTGTTGTTCCCTTCGTTGATCTGTGATTGTGATCCATCACAATCACAACTCTGATCGATACATTGCATCGTTCCTAGCTTGGGGGCCGATTTCTAATGCTGACCTATCTGCGATTGCAATTTGCGACATGCGGGGGGCCAATGGTGGCTTGCCACTTGGCACCTCCTCATTCGCTGAAGGACTTTGCCACATCATCCAATCCTGCCACATGTCCAAGTCAAACATGAACTTTGACTTGCTATAAATTTTGCATACGAGCTTGAATTTGAGTGTCATTCACACCATTGGAATTAGAGTGACAAGCTCTTCAATCTGAAGCAGAGTTTAACAAAATTTCGACACTTTGATTTTTGAGCATAATTTTGAGCACTTTATCACTCCTCCCCACTAGAAGTCTTTTGGAACCCAAAAGATTATATTAAGTTATTCAACAAATGAGGTATTGTTCCCTCACTTTCCCCTCTTCAATCCATTTTTCCTT
Organism: Pinus taeda; assembly: GCA_000404065.3. Lineage (NCBI taxonomy): Eukaryota > Viridiplantae > Streptophyta > Pinopsida > Pinales > Pinaceae > Pinus > Pinus taeda. The sequence continues at coordinate 226,291 of APFE030799537.1, forward strand.
TGATGGATTGGTACCTTTAAGACCCACTCGAAGATAATCAACATTTCCCCTTTTTGTTGTCCTTGTTTTTCTGTCAAGTATAGTGTCTTGTTGAAGCTCATCAAGGAATTCTAGAGAAAATCTTCAATAGATGGAATCTATGCACTTTCTCCTTGATGTCCAATCAAAGGAGGTTCATACAATCTCAAATTTTCAACATTAACAATGAAATAAATTTGCATATATGAAGGCAAATCAAGCTTGCAAGCATTATTACCAATCTTTTCCAGAATTTTAAATGGATCATGACAGATTGGTTTCAACTTTTTACCATCACCTTAAAGACTTTCCTTGCTAATGTAAAGCCAGACTTCATCACCTGCTTGAAACTAATGATCCACATGATGCTTATCATGCCTTGCCTTATACTTTCCTTGACTCTTTTCTAGTTGTTCTTGAACTGTTTGGTGAATCAATTGAATTTTCTCAATGAATTTCTTTGCTTTATCTATGTCGCTATGTCCATATACAACTACATCTTTCTCAAAGATGAAATCCAAAAGCGATTTAGGAAAATAACCGAGACATGCCTCAAAAGGTGAAGTTAGAGTAGAAGAGTGTTTTTCTTGATTGTAAGCATGTTGAATATAATGCAACTATTCATCCCACAACTTAGGATGTTTGCTGCAATATCCTCTTAGCAAATGAATAACTATCATGTTAACCACTGCAGTCTGACCATTTCTTTGTGAATGGAAGGTTGTACTTTTCTTCAACTTGGTGTCCATCAAGTTCCATAAATTTGACCAAAAATTCCCAACAAATCGAGAATCACGACCACTTACAATAGAAGTAGGCAATCCAAAATGAACCCATACATTTTGAAAGAAAAGTTGAGTTGTTTGTTCAGCTGTAATTTGTTTTTTACAAGGCATTAATATACACATCTTGCAGAACCTATCCACAACTATGTACGAATAATCTTGACCTTTTCTTGATAAAGGAAGACCTCCTACAAAATCCATAGAAACACTCTCCCATGGACGTGAAGGCACTAGAAGTGGTGTGTAGAATCATAGTTTCCTATTACTAGGCTTAGTGACTGCACACAATGAACAACCTCTAATAAAACATGACACACTTTCTAGCATACGAGGCTAGTAAAAATACCTCTGAAGATTTTCCACTGTTTTACTTACATCGAAAGGTCCAACAATAAGAGAAGTGTGTGCTTCCCTTGTGACAATTACTCTCTCTCCCTTTGGAACACAATGTTTTCCCAAATGATAGAACAAAATATCATGTACATGGTAGTCTAATTCCTCAACTTGGTGGCCTTGACTCAAGTTTGAATATACCTCTTGAAAGTCAACATCATGTGCGTATTGTTCAACATAACTTTCAAGAAAAATAGAATGGTTCTTGAGTAAAATGGCTACATTAACAACCAGTCTAGAAAGCATATCAGCAACTCTATTATAAATACCTTTCTTGTACTTGATTACCACGTGGAAATGTTGTAATAATCCCATCCAATGAAAGTGCCTTGATCGCTGCAATTTTGTTTGAGATTACATATATTGCAAAGGTTGACGATCAATGTGAATAATGGTTCCTTTTCCCATTAGGTAATGCTTCCATTTCTTCACACTTTGCACCAATGCATAAAGCTCTTTATCATATGTAGGATAGCTAGTAACAACACCATTAAAAACCTCAGAATGAAATGAAATGGGCTTACCATTCTGTAAAAGAACTGCACACATGGCATAGTCACTTGCATCTGTTTGTATTTCAAATGGTTGTTTCAAATTTGAAAATGCTAAAAATGGGGCTGAATTGATCTTTTGTTTTAAATCATCGAATTATTTTTTATGTTTTCCTTCCCACTGGAAGACAACCTTCATGTTGGTCAAAGCATGTAATGGAGCTGCTATGGAAGAGAAATTGGCAATGAACTTCCTCCAGTACTGCGGTGCTCCTAGAAAACTCCTTACTTCTGTAATTGATTTGGGTATTGGCCAATTCACAATGACTAAAACTTTAGAGGGGTCAATCTTTAGCTCACCTCCTCCAACTATGTGGCCCAAATGCTCTAAGGAAGTTTTCCCAAATTCACATTTAGACATCTTCAAAAATAACTGTTCTTTTTTCAATAAATCCAACACTTTCCTCACATGCTTGACATGTTCTTCTCATGATTTGTTGAATATCAAAATATCATCTAAATAAACAATTACAAACTCATCAATAAAGGATCTTAAAACATCATTCATAACTCTCATGAATGTAGCTGGAACGTTGCAAAGACCAAAAGGCGTAACCAGCCACTAAAATAATGCATGTTTGGTTTTAAAAGCAATCTTCCAAACATCCTTCTCAGCTATTCTAACTTGATGATATCCACTTCTCAAGTCTAATTTAGTGAAATATTTTGCATTCTTCAACTGATCTAGCAAATCTTTTATTTTGGGTAGTGGGTATCGATTCTTTATGGTAATTTTATTCAAATCTCGATAATCTACACACATGCGCCAGGTCCATCTTTCTTGGGTACCAAAACGATTGGTGAACCACATGGTGAAGTAGAGGGACGAATTATGCCTTTATTTAACAATTCCCGGACTTGTTTCTTAATTTCTAAACTTTCCAGAATTGACTTTCGATACATACCAATATTTGGGAGTGGGCAGTCTTGTTTTAGATGAATTTCGTGCTGAATTCCCCTTTTTGGTGGAAATCCCTTTGGTTATTTAAACATATCTCCATATTAATTGACCACATCAACCAATTTGGCTTTCAGCTTCACGTCACAACCTGCAAAGGATTCATGCTTTGTTTCATTCTTCTGCTTGATCATAAGGAGCACGATATTCTTACTAGTATTAACGAGTTGCTTCATTTTCCTTGCCCTTGCTAAAGATAGATTAAGCTTTCTACAATGGGATCTCACAATATACTCCACTCCATCTTTGAACAAATGATATTTTTTTGCAAATCTATGGAAAACAACTTTCCGGTCATATAGATATGGGCTTCCCAACACAATTTTAGAAATATCCAGTGACACTACATCTAATTTGACTTCATCAATGAAATTGGCAGTAATAGCAAACCTGAAAACACATTTCCTTATGACCTGAAGATTTGCATCCTTGGTTATCCAACCAAACAAATATGGTATATGATGAGGCATAGTTTCATAATTCAACTTCTTGACCAAGTTCGTAGAAATTAAATTTGTCTAGGATCCACTGTCAAACAATGTATCAATCTTGGTGTGTTTGGAAATAACTCTGATATGGAATAGCTCAATTTTGTTTTCTTTATTTGAAGCATTGTTGGAGTTATTTGATGCGTTAGTTCTTGCCATGACTTCCTCTTTACTTGTTTTTTCCATAGCTTTTCCTTTAATGACTATGGTTGCAATCTTTGTTTCATCACCTGAGTCAGAACCCAAGTCTTGTTGTACAATAATGTTTGTCTTATGTTTCCCTTTATTGTTAAATTTGTTTGGTCTTAATTCAGGATGAAGCTTCCAACAATGCGCTTCATCATGGCCCTCTTTGGAATAATTCTTGCACACAACTTTCTCCCCTTCTTTCTTAACAAAAGTATTTTTCTTCTACTTTCCTTTAGATTTCTTTCCTTTTTCACCACTCTGGAATGGATTCTTCTTACCTTCTTGTACATTTTTCCCCTCTTGCTTCGAGGTGTGTAGCTTGAACATAGACCTCATCAAGGTTCATGGGATTAAACATAAGAATGGTGTGTCGAATATAGTTATGCAAACTTCCTATGTATTTCAACAAAGTATGTTGTGACTGCAAGTATACTCCTAGCATAAGAGCTCTTCTCCTAAACCCCTAAGTATACTATTGCACATTTTGACCTTTTAACTGTACGAAATTTTTCCAATTCATGATAGCTTTTTTCATATGAGCTAAAGGGTAGAATTGTCTTTTTATAGCAACAATGAAATTAGACCAAGTAATAAAGATCTCACCATGTTTTTTGATCTCGTCTTGAGTCCTTGCTTCCCACCAAATGAGTGTTGCACCCTCCATTCTGAATGAAGCCTACTGAATTTTGATATCATCCTCTTGAAGGTTCCGAATTCTATAATACACATCCAATTGACGAATCCAACTATCAAGCTTCTTCGCATTCACTTCAACACTATACATGGGCAACTCGAATTTAACATCTAGTTTAAGTAGAGGTGATTTTCCAGCTCCTTTTGAAGAATGATTATGAGTATGAGTAAGGGTTGTATTAGTGGAAGAGTGTGAAGATACTTGTGAAGAAGAAGATGAAGAATATGGTGGAGAGGGTGGACATTTATCTCCATTCCCATTACCTCCTCCTAAAGATCCTTCTCCTTTGGGATGTTTGGAACTTTCCCCTTGCAACCTGTTATTCCTCTCTTTATAGAGGACCTTCACCATCTCTGTCATATCAAAGAAAGCCTTTCTGAAGGTTTTCTCATCTTCTGTCATGTTTGTAGGTTCTCCTTCATGGGACATGAACTCTGGAGTCTCAACTACAACTTGAGGCTGTGTAGAAGACTTTGGCAACCTTGCTCTTCTTCTACTTGACCCAACTTCATGGCTTCCAACCAGATTTCCTTCACCTCTTTTGAGTTTTAACCTTGTTAGCATGACACAAAACTGGCAAACAATACTCTTCTTTGCACAAGAAAATATAATAAGCAAAAACCAGTGCTCTGATACCAACTTGATCTGAAATGGAGCATATTAGTAATGCTATGCTAATTCCCCATTTAAAATAAAACCCAAGATGCTTATCATTTGCTTATCAAGTGCTTAAGGATTCACTATTTTTGCTTAATTAACTGAATCCCATGAAAGTTTCTTATGTAAATGTTATAAACAATTTAACAAAAACATATGTTGAACAACAACAAAATAACAACAAAGAACATCAAAATACAACACACAACATAAAGATTTGATGAGGAGTTCACCCCTCTTGGGCTAGGTCTCCTTGATCCAGCTTCCAATGCTTGAGCTTCTCTATTATGTTCAAAATTACAGCAAAAGTGTGTTTAGAATTCTCAAATTCCTTTGAAACCTATCTCAATGAGTTCAGAATAGCCAAAACTACTAGAGTTGACTATTTTTGCACATAATTTGGATGAGAACTGAAGAAGTTATGACTTCTCCTAGTTTTCCCACTATTCATTCCACAATTTGCTCAACATACGGCATTATCCTACAAATTATCCTCAAAAACCACTAAATGGGCTAAAATTTTGCCACATGAAGGGCCATAATGTGTCGACACTGACGTCATCCAGTCCTACCATGTAAGCGAGTCAAATCTGAACTTTGACTTACTATAACTTCTGCATACCAGCTCGGATTTGAGTGTCGTTCACAACGTTGGAATCAGAATGACGAGCTCTTCAATAAAAAGTTGAGTTTAATAAAATTATGACACTTTTATTTTTGAGCATAATTTTGAGCACTTGATCAATAGGGGGAACCCATTGTGTTTTTTTCATAATACTCACCCTGGAATCTAAAAAAAGTAGAGCATAAGAAAACCTTAGTAAGACTGGTAGTTTGAGAATCAACTACTTCCTTAATAACATTGGTGGCTTCAATAAGAGGAATCATGGTGTAGAGAGAGACCACATCAAATTTGATAAGTTGATCTTCATTCTCAACTCTTTCATTCTCAATCATCTTCACAAATTCACTCAAATATTTGGTACAATAATATGAACTATTTACAAGGGGCTTAAGGATCTTAGAGACATATTTTGTAAGTTCATAAGTGGGGGAGCCGATAGTGATGACAATAGGTCTTAGGGGAACCCCATTTTTGTGGATTTTGTGGAGACCATACATTCTTGGAGTAATTTCACAATTAGGGGTAAGTCGTTTTTTAGTCCATTCATCTAAGTTAGATTTCTTGATGATCTTTTTAACCTCCTTATCTTGGAAATTGGAGTACTTTCTAACTTTCTGTAGTTGTCACTACTATCAAGGTGTTCATTCATCTTTTTAATACAATCTCTCTTATCCATAATAACAGTGGTGGGACCATTGTCATCCTTAAGGACCATTATATTGACATTGTTTTTAATTCTCTAAATAGCTAAAAGTTCTTCATTGTCAATATTTTTCTTAAGAGGCTTAAAGTTTTTTAATATAAAGGTGCAGTCCAATCTGATGCCCTCTTTCTCCTCAAAGCTCAATTTGTTAATTCCTTCCTCAATGCTATAGATTATGATTTCAAGAGGTATTTTCTTGGGAGTAATGGCAAAATTCAGGCCCTTATTTAGAATGTTATACTCTTCTGAAGTTAATTGGTGGGAGGAAAGACTAATAACCTTTCTAAGGTTTTTATTTGAGTCAATGTTACCAAGATCGAGAGTTGTGTTGCTCATGTATTTCTTAGGGGAGTTTATGTTAGTGTAACATGTAATGTTAACTATGTTATTACTAATGGGTTGAGTATTGGACATATCAATAGTCAAGCCCTTCCTCTCTTTAGTGTTGCATGTTGAGGATGTCAGAACTGATAAAGTCGGATGAGGAGAGTTAGAAACATTGACATTCAAGTTAGAAGTAATGCCATTCAATCCAAAACGATTAATATTGTTAATGCCCATGTTGTTATCGTCTTCATTTCTGATAGTCTGTCCATTCGTGGAATCTAAGATCATAATCAAACTTAATTTTGGTGTAGTGCTGGTATCATATCCGTTGGAGTTGTCCTTAGTGCAACATAGCCCCTCAATTGTAGCGATTCCATGTTTGTTGATGTTAATCTCTTTACCAGAAAATTGTTTGAGCTTCTTTAATTGTCTTATCTCAGATTTTAATTTTTCCTTCCAAGCTTTGATGCGAGCAATGACATCAATAATGAAACATAAATTAGGTGAGATGGTAGATGCTAGATTTAAGTGGGAAGATAATGCTTCAAGGTTTAATTGATTTAGTTTAAAGTGAATTCTCCTTATTTCTTGCTCGACTAATGCTATGTTGAGTTTAAATAACACTTTGGAGGTATATTGATTCTTCAAATGGTGTTTAGTTTTGGAAAAAGTAGGAATTATGCGTAGGTCGTGACAATTCTTTATAAATTATAGATTTGCAGCTTCTTTTTGAATATTGATTCTAGTTCTCTCTAATAGACAAATTTCCTTCTATATATCCCCTCCGTATAGGGAAAAATTCATGGTGTTAAGGTTTCTATGGTTGGAACTTCTAGTTTGAAGGCTCAAATTTACCATAGTCATTTTTAGGAAAATCTGTGTTTCAAGTCCATAAGTGGATCCATCATCATGACATAAAATCTTGAGAAAATAATATCAAGAGAACAACCATATATATAAGAATGAGAAGCAAGGAGAAATAAAAGAAATGTTACAATTTATAAAATGGTAAAACGATGATGGGGCAAGGAAAATACAATATGTGCATAGAGTTGTAAATATTTTTCAATAAAGGGAGTTTGAGTGAGAAGTGTGCATAGGATGTGAAGTAGGGATGCAACTTGGAAGTTTATCCATGATCTGGTGGCTCCAGAGACATTCAAAGATCCAAGAGGGCTCGGGAAAAGCTCAAAAATCAAAGTTTTTGGAATTTAATGAAACTAGGGTCAGATGGGATATCTCATTGCAAGCTTTCGAATGACGCAAATGACACCTCAATCTGCGTTTGTATGTGAAAGTTATGGCCAGTAAAAATTTTGGTCAAACTTGGCCCATTGGCAACCACTAATGAGGCAACATTTTGGCACTTATTAGCGATGGATTTCGACAGCCAGAATAGGCAAATTTGTCTCCTTGTTAATTTTTTAACCTTAAAAATCAACATAAAATTTTTAAATAAATTGATTTAAAAAACAAAATATATATATATATATATATATTTATATATATATATCTAAAGGGGGTGGCGGGCCACCACCCTCGCCATCCCACTCCACGACATGATCATATACATATAATATATATAGGGACCAATGACCCTACACATTTGTTGACATTGTATGGGGGGGGCGGGATTTGAACCCACTCAACCGCATAGGCCGGCCTGCCCAACGGGCGACCCCAAATATGATTACTGCCCACGGTTAATTAACCACTGCCCTATTTCAAAACACACCAAAAGTATATATTAATTCATGCTGACAAGCACACAAGGGTCCCACGAGGTTTGATCTCGGGACCTCCCCAACAACAATAACTATTAATGACTCCCCTAACCAATGGGCCAACAACCACATTGTTAATTATGCCCAAGAATTTTATTTAATAACTACTTTATTTCATTGTCAGGAGGACAGAGGCTGAGAGCAGAACCCAATGTAGGTGGAAATTTGAACAAGCACGAAAACCAAGATGGAACCCTGACGCAGAGACTCATGAGGACCCTGAAAGATTCCCTTGGAGGCAAATTTTTCACCGAACTAGAACTGTGCCAACTTTATACTCTTTCTTCTCAGTTTTTCATAGGGGACGCGATGGTGTAATCATATTTTTCATCTAAGCAGCAAATCTTTAGTCAACTTGTAGAGAGTAATCTTTGTGGAATCATGAGGAATCTAAAAGAGTCCCTTAGGGCTAATTTTTCATTGTGACATAATCATGTCAACTTTATACTCGAACATACCATAATTTCGCCACAAGTCTCATGGCCTAATCAATTTTCTAATCTGAGTAGAGGAATTTTAGCCAACTCGCAAAGAGGAATCTTTATGGAATCATGAGGAATCTAAAAGATTCCCTTAGGGCCAATTTTTTACAGTTTCAAAACCAGGCCAACTTTATACTCAAATTACTCAGCTTTCCACAAGGATTGCATTGGTGATGTCATATTTTTCACCTGAGCAACAAAATTCCAATAAATTAGCGAGAAGAAATCTTTGGGGAATCTTTGAGATACCTGAGGGTCCCGATTTTAACAGTGTCAAAAAGGGGTTGAGTTTACAGTCATTTGACATGATTTCACATCATGAATTCAACAGTGTAGTCCATTTCTTCAGCAATGTTGTGCATTTTCAGGCTATCCATGGAAGTGGAGGTATATGATGCAATGATGTCATGGCTTTCTTTTGATTTGCTAAGATGATGTTTTGATGATGAGATTCTTGTTTACCATTCTATTGGAGGATACTTGTATGCCACTTCGTGTGAGGATTTAATAGCTTCTCATGCTAAAGAAGGACCCATATGAGTGAGAGTTTCCATAGGAGGATGTCTTGTGGAGAGACATGCCACTCTAGCTAATGGAGTTTGCCCTTTTAATGACAAATAAGAAGCTAAGGAGCTAGCGCTCTTCGAATATGTTTTTATCTAATTACATGCATGAAAAACAAAGATAAGTTTCTAGTATCCTTTAAGTGAAATGGATGGTTACAGTGGTTTACTTTGGATATGAATGTGTGATGGTGTGAGAATGATCATAGTAATGGGGTAATTATTTTGACATGATTGATAATTATTTGTTTATACATTCATAATGTTGTAAGAAGAAGCATGTTGTGATATTATATTTACATCTCATGTATGCAAATGAATAGATGTTAAAAGACCGCTTTCAAAGAATGATTATTGATTGATTAATACTTTATCTAATCATCTCACGAAAGATTGTTGACGACATCAATGACAGGAAAGGATGGTGATTTGTGCAAAAGACAAATTAAGTTTAGCATTGTGACATATAAGAACTAATGGTCCATGCTGATGAGTACGAGTTGTAGGATGGTCCACTGATGGGACAATCATGCCACAAGAATATAAAGAGTGGTCATTTGTGGGTAAATGGTTTCATGATCATTGTAATAGCTTTTAGCTAGGTATGTTGTATTTTAATTGATATTTCATTGTAATATTTTGTGACAATGGTTAAGGGATGGAATCCCTTATAAGCCATTGAGTGAGGGGTGAAAACCCTCACAAGTGCTTAATAATAAAATTAAACATTTGTTGGTTTTCACCCTACTGGGTTTTCAAGGTATATCGATGTTCAATGATGTGATTTCTTATTATGTCAATTTGATGATGTGATTCTTTGTATAATGTGATGTTGATAATGTCGAGTATGTGATTAATTAATGTGGTTAAGGGAATCATGAAATGGATGCAATATTACATCATACAGTTTATGCTAATATACTACAAGAGTGGTGGTTAATGGTTACGAAACTTACTATTCCTCTACAAAAGTTACTTTATGTATTGATGAACATTCTATTTAATGGTCAATGAGGGATGTGGAATAGTGGTTTGGATAATTACCGGTGGGTAATTTGTGTAAAAAAAAATCAACTCCTTGCATTTTCATGTGAAGTTGTCAGGGTATGTTACACCTTCCCACTAAGTAGGCCATGACCATCTATTCATTTGTGAGTATGGTAATCGATGATAATAATCATCTTGCTCGGACTCATATCAGTGCCAAAAACATATCTGGGCAAGCTTGCTTTTACATTTTTTGTGGACTGGCCTTCAAGAGACTTTCTCAGTGGACTTGAAAAAATAAATTCGAAAGGATTTCTCAGTGGTTATGTGATTATGGAGTTGGACATTGAAAACCCAAAAGATATGATAGAATTTTCTGTTAAAAATCTAACATGGAACGAAATTGAAGGAGATCAAATAGTTGCTATTCCTTATAGTTTATTGGATGATTTTATAAATGGAGAGAAACCAGATGAAGATGCTCCCACTCAATTTGTTGTTATAGCTGTTATTCCTTATAGTTTACTAGATAATTTTATAAATGGAGAGAAATAAGATGAAGATGCTCCCACTCAATTCGTTGTTAGTACAAATCAATCTAAAAAAGTGGAGGATGTTATATGTGCTCGCATTAACACATATATTGAATGTGCATATGGTCCTGAGTCGACATGTAGATACGTGATGAAAATACAAAGAATCCAAAAAGATCATCAACAAAAAAAAGAGTCCACACCAAAGCACACCAAAGCACGCGCGGGCACACACACACATATATATATATATAATAAGAGAATGTTGAGAAATTTAATTATTTTTTTTTTAATATTTAACATAAATTTATTTCTTATAAATAATTTATGTATACCTATTATATAAATGTTTTTTTTAACATTTATTTTTCAAACATTTTAAAATATTAACATTTTAATTGAATTGTAAAGAATATAAATTTAAAATCATTTAAACACTATTTAGATATCTTTTTAAATTCTAAATTCATTTTTAATTAGATATTCATTATATTAACATTATATATATAAAAATATTGGAGAAATAATATTTTAAAGTTTTTATAAATTTATGTTAAATAATAAGTTAATATGAAATAATATTAACATATTATTTTTTCACTTCTTTAAAATTATAAAAATAATAGGTTAACAAATCTTGATTAACATCTTTTTTTTTAATGTTCAATAGACTATGTTTATTTTTTAATGAGGGGTGTGGAATAGTGGTTTGGATAATTACCGGTGGGTAATTTGTGTAAAAAAAATTCAACTCCTTGTATTTTCATGTAAAGTTATCAGAGTATGTTACACCTTCCCACTAAGTAGGTCATGACCATCTATTCATTTGTGAGTATGGTAATCAATGATAATAATCATCTTGCTCGGACTAATATCAGTGCCAAAAGCATATCTCAGCAAGCTTGCTTGTACATTTTTTTGTGGGCTGGCTTTCAAAAGACTTTCTCAGAGGACTTGAATAATTTTTTTCGAAAGGCTTTCTCAGTGGTTATGTGATTATGGAGTTGGACATTGAAAACCCAAAAGATATGATAGAATTTTCTGTTAAAAATCTAACATGGAACAAAATTGAAGGAGATCAAATAGCGGTTATTCCTTATAGTTTACTGAATGATTTTATAAATGGGGAGAAACTAGATGAAGATGCTCCCACTCAATTTGTTTTCATAGCTTTTATTCCTTATAGTTTATTGGATGATTTTATAAATGGAGAGAAATCAGATGAAGATGCTCCCACTCAATTTCTTGTTAGTACAAATCGATCTAATTTACTGGATGATTTTATAAATGGAGAGAAACTAGATGAAGATGCTCCCACTCAATTTGTTTTCATAGCTTCTATTCCTTATAGTTTATTGGATGATTTTATAAATGGAGAGAAATCAGATGAAGATGCTCCCACTCAATTTCTTGTTAGTACAAATCGATCTAAAAAAGTGGAGGATGTTATATGTGCTCACATTAACACATATATCGAATGTGCATATGGTCCTGAGTCGACATGTAGATACGTGATGAAAATACAAAGAATCCAAAAAAATCAACAACAACAAAAAAGAGTCCACACCAAAGCATATATATATATGTTAATATTATAATATAATATAATTATTATAATATACATATATATATATTCATATATATATATATATTATAATATATATATATATTATAATATATAATATATAATATATATATACATATATAGAATTCTGAGAAAATTTAATTTTTTTTTTTAAATTATTAACATAAAATGTTTATTTCTTTATAAATAATTATTATTACCTTATTACATAATGTTTGTTTGTAATTAAATTTATTTTTTCAACATTTTTTAAAATTTAATTAAACATTTTTTAATTTCACAAATATTAACTAGCATTTGCACCTTATGTTGCAAAGAAAACGCCGTCAGGCATAGAGTGGTGAAGAATAGCAGAGTGGGGAAGAACAAGGACATGTATAGAGTGGGGAAGAATAGCTATAGAGTGGGGAAGAATAGGGACATGTGAATGGACATTGTTGAAAGCAAGGGTGGATGATAATGAGTTACAATTGCAATAGTTAGTTATGTGTATTCTGAAAATGGATATTTTGTAAATAATAATAGTTTGTGAAAGAATAGTGACATGTGAATGGACACTGTTGAAAAAAAGGGTGGATGATAATGAGTTAGAGTTGAAAGTAATAGTTATGTGTATTTTGAATATGGGTATTTTGTAAATAATATTAGTGTGTGGAGAAATAGCAACATGTGAATGGACAATGTTGAAAGCTAGGGTGGATGATAATGAGTTATACTTGAAATGATTAGTTATGTGTATTCGAATATGGCTATTTGGTAAATAATAGTAATGTCATGTAGAGGTTATCCATTATCCATGTAGTTGTTTTTGTTTATGTGAACATGTTTTTGTACCTCTTCCGAGATGTAATTTTTCCATATGCTACCTATTTAAGGGGTTATTAGAAAATACTATTATATTGTAATGGAAGAGGTGAAAGAAACGATACGACATTGTAACTTGTTGAATAGTTCAGTATACTAACATAGTAAAGTCTGATATACTATAGTATATACCATATTGCATTTCCAACAGATAGGAGGCATTTGATTGAAATAAAATTTAAATACTAAAATCTTAAGCATTCCTAGGAGACAAAATAGTTCAGAAATAGCCCACATTTTGATTGAAATAAATAGTAGAGTATACGCATTTATAAGATGCATAGCATTCCAATATTGGCATTATATTTCAGTCAGTTTTGAATTTAACCAAATATACGTGGATTACATTCATCTATCATGAATGTATCTGAACATTGGTAAGTAATACCTTCAAACAGCGTATGAATGTAATCTGAACATTGGTAAGTAATACCTTCAACAGAGTATGAATGTAAACTGAACATTGGTGAGTAATACCTTCAAACAGGGTATGAATGTAATCTGAACATTGGTAAGTAATACCTTCAAACATTTTATAAATTGAAATATGATATATCAATGCACCACTCACTATAAGATGTATTGCGATTTAGAATGTTTTTTCATAATTATTTAATTTATAGTATTGCCACTCCCAACCCAACGTTTAAATTTGGAAGGAACTTTACTGTTCTAAACCCTCATATCCACATTCCCAATGTTCCTGTATTCTAGATACTTGTGCAATGTGAAGAAACTTTGATGTTATAAACAATCATATCCACCTTCCCAATGTTCTGGCATTCTAGATGCTTGTGCAATGTAGCTATTATTTTATAACAGCAATATTTCAAAGTACCATTTGGCACTACCAAGAGTGTCTAAGAGTACGAATAAAAAGGCCATCACATTCCTCTTGCAAGAATGTCTAAAGAGTACAAAAATTATAAAGCTATCGCAGCCCATACAGTGCACAAAATATGCAAACGTATGACAAATTTGGAACTGGCCTCCCAGATTTTCGTAGACCCGTCATTTTGATCGTTGTTACAATGAGATCTTATCTAACACGAGAATACATCAATTGAACAATAAGGTCACCAATGCTACAAGTAGCCCTTCATGCAAGAGTTAAAGCATCGACCAAAGATCTCATGATCTGGGCAGAGAGACGAAAAGGTTATTCATTTAGTGCTTGTTGCATGAAGAAAAGCATTTGATGATGTGTGGGAGCAATACTCTATCAGAAGTCTTCCAAATAACGATCCTTCCCTTTCCATCAGCTTCAATGAATGATCACACTCCACCATCTCACCTGCATGAATTCAAATCAAAAGCATTCAAATTAGGTAGAAATGAATAGACTCACTTTCACTACTATCCATTTCCTCAACTGCAACAAATTCAGTTGAAACCAATCCATGCATACAGCACAGAGATAAGATACAATTACAGGGCCTTACCATCACTGAAGGCAACCACCATGTCACTGTCCATAACAGTCGGTATCCTGTGTGCAACGATAATTACAATGTAATCTGCAAATTCCTTTCTAATTATTGTCTGGAGAATGACATTTGTAGCATTGTCTATTGATGCTGTTGCTTCGTCTAGAACAAGGATTCGACTTTTCCTTAGCAATCCACGTCCCAAACAAAATAATTGTCTTTGTCCTACACTCCAATTCTCTTCATCATCCCCCACTGCATTTTATTGATCTTTTAGTGCCATGAAAAACTTGCAAATATAACAGCCAAATTCTTGGCCTCATGTCAAAGAATTCCATGACATTTAAAAATATATATTTAATACAAAATTTACCTGGTGCATCTAGGCCATCCACCTTCCCTCTTACAATGTCTCCAAGTTGACACTTGTTCAGAACCTTAATAAAAAAAGAAAATAAATTCAAAGCATTATTTACTATTGTCATTCTACATATGATGAGTTCAATGAGATGTTATGTTGAATAGCATTTACATACTTCCCAAATTGTCAAATCTGAGTGCTCAGATGCACCATTTTCCTTGATGTCTCCTAGTATCCATGTGTATACATCACCTTCAATAGTTTCCTCAGTTCATGGTGCAAAACACCTGGAAGTAGCTTACTCAATCCCAAATTATGATAATCCACAGTATTTGTCTTGACCCGGGTTAGTATTATATTCATATTAGAACGCACCCCATTATCTCTGCAACGACTCGTCTATAAGTAAACAATAGCTAGAAGCTGAAATAAAGTTGCCAAAAAATTACCTAGTTTTAATGCAAAGAAAAAAATGTGGAAAGAGGAGTAAGATGCCTACATTTCATAGGTTTTGGAAGGTGCCCACCAATGTCTAGCATTGAAAATCAGTAAATCTGCTTCACGCCACTTTTTGTTTGCAACATCTGGCTTGTCCAACTTAAGAGTGGAGTGAACCCTTCTAGGTGCATGTTTAGGCGGACTTCCCTGGCGTACAAGAAAGGGTGACCGATAGTACTCAATCGTGAAGTTAAATGTACTAAACCGGACCCCCAAATATGGGATACGCTTTGCAATTTTGTTTCCATTTACTTCATAAACTGACTACCTATCAGCTACACCTTGCATTAGAAGGCAGATAAGAGACTCCCATTGTGTTCTGGCCATGGAATCTCCAACAAACACAACACACAAACCCTGCAATCTTCTTAGGATATCAGGTGCATTAAACCTGCATCCACACTAAGTCTAGTCAAGACTCCAGAGCTCCTGATTATATGTGAAACAAAATTAAAATAGTAAAACAGAATAGCTTGGAATATAGGCTTTCACAGTTTTATATAATTGTTAGAAAATATTTTGGCTGTAAATGTATTTAACATAAGCCGTATTCTTCATTGCTCCCTGATGATGACTGAAGTGTTCACCCAGAAGTCGTTGGACTGTAAATTCATATGTAGTTACAGCCAAAAAAATTCTAAAAACTTAGAATAGACTATATACAACATGATAAAAAAATGGAACAAGATAGATCCTATGATATTGTGGTCTTCCAATGTGTTGCATAGTTAAAAAAAAGCTAAAACTGCCAATGAGGTTATTTAGATTTACCTAGGTATATCACAACTCAGGGGTTGCCATCTCCGTTTCAGATAGTCTTTATCTTCCTGGCCATTGTTCTGACAACGAAAACCCAGTTCTGCAAAAGGGCAGGCAGAGGCAGTGTACAAAGGGTATGTACTATCAGGAACCCATTTCCCACTGAAAATGTCACAGTTGTTTGAACCATACCCTTGAATGACATAGTTGACTCCAGCATCGAGTTGGCTAGAAGAAATAAACCCCTCACCAGGAAACTGAGGCTGAAAAAATCGATGGCATGTGATGATTATACTATAGATGAAGAGAAGAAGGACCGCTAAATAGCAAAAACACTGATGCCCATGTTTCTGCAGTCCTCCTGATCCAAAGCCATAATTCCTTTGAGCGAAATGATTCTGCAGAGTGAGAGCTCCAAGGGAAGTTGACAGTGGTTTAGTTATAGAGACATAGGCCTAAACGAAATAATTAAATAATCGTCTGCACCTCATTTGGAAGCAAATTCAAAAAACAAGGCCGTTATGTAGCTGTTGCGAAGTTAAATATTTATTTATGGCTAGGCACCAGTAGGTTTACAACAACATTTCAGCTTCTGATAATAGGTGTCGACGCACAAGATCCAAAGGAAACTTAAGATGGATAATCACTAATTCCCTCCAGGACAAGATCCAAGTGATAACCAACCTAGTAAATGGGTAATAGAGGAGCACTCAAGTTGACACTTGTTCAGAACCTTAATAAAAAAAGAAAATAAATTCAAAGCATTATTTACTATTGTCATTCTACATATGATAAGTTCAATGAGATGTTATGTTGAATAGCATTTACATACTTCCCAAATTGTCAAATCTAAGTGCTTAGATGCACCATTTTCCTTGATGTCTCCTAGTATCCATGTGTATACATCACCTTCAATAGTTTCCTCAGTTCATGGTGCAAAACACCTGGAAGTAGCTTACTCAATCCCAAATTATGATAATCCACAGTATTTGTCTTGACCCGGGTTAGTATTATATTCATATTAGAACACACCCCATTATCTCTGCAACGACTCGTCTATAAGTAAACAATAGCTAGAAGCTGAGATAAAGCTGCCAAAAAATTACCTAGTTTTAATGCAAAGAAAAAAATGTGGAAAGAGGAGTAAGATGCCTACATTTCATAGGTTTTGGAAGGTGTCCACCAATGTCCAGCATTGAAAATCAGTAAATCTGCTTCACGCCACTTTTTGTTTTTAACATATGGCTTGTCCAACTTAAGAGTGGAGTGAACCCTTCTAGGTGAATGTTTAGGCGGACTTCCCTGGCGTACAAGAAAGGGTGACGGATAGTACTCAATCGTGAAGTTAAATGTACTAAACCAGACCCCCAAATATGGGATACGCTTTGCAATTTTGTTTCCATTTACTTCATAAACTGACTGCCTATCAGCTACACCTTGCATTAGAAGGCAGATAAGAGACTCCCATTGTGTTCTAGCCATGGAATCTCCAACAAACACAACACACAAACCCTGCAATCTTCTTAGGATATCAGGTGCATTAAACCTGCATCCACACTAAGTCTAGTCAAGACTCCAGAGCTCCTGATTATATGTGAAACATAATTAAAATAGTAAAACAGAATAGCTTGGAATATAGGCTTTCACAGTTTTATATAATTGTTAGAAAATATTTTGGCTGTAAATGTATTTAACATAAGCCATATTCTTCATTGCTCCCTGATGATGACTGAAGTGTTCACCCAGAAGTCGTTGGACTGTAAATTCATATGTAGTTACAGCCAAAAAATTTCTAAAAACTTAGAATAGACAATATACAACATGACAAAAAAATGGAACAAGATAGATCCTATGATATTGTGGTCTTCCAATGTGTTGCATAGTTAAAAAAAAGCTAAAACTGCCAATGAGGTTATTTAGATTTACCTCGGTATATCACAACTCAAGGGTTGCCATCTCCATTTCAGATAGTCTTTATCTTCCCGGCCATTGTTCTGACAACGAAAACCCAGTTCTGCAAAAGGGAAGGCAGAGGCAGTGTACAAAGGGTATGTACTATCAGGAACCCATTTCCCACTGAAAATGTCACAGTTGTTTGAACCATACCCTTGAATGACATAGTTGACTCCAGCATCGAGTTGGCTAGAAGAAATAAACCCCTCGCCAGGAAACTGAGGCTGAAAAAATTGATGGCATGTGATGATTATACTATAGATGAAGAGAAGGACCGCTAAATAGCAAAAACACTGATGCCCATGTTTCTGCAGTCCTCCTGATCCAAAGCCATAATTCCTTTGAGCAAAATGATTCTGCAGAGTGAGAGATCCAAGGGCAGTTGACAGTGGTTTAGTTATAGAGACATAGGCCGAAACCAAATAATTAAATAATCGCCTGCACCTCATCTGGAAGCAAATTCAAAAAACAAGTCCGTTATGTAGCTGTTGCGAAGTTAAATATTTATTTATGGCTAGGCACCAGTAGGTTTACAACATCATTTCAGCTTCTGATAATAGGTGTCGATGCGCAAGATCCAAAGGAAACTTAGGATGGATAATCACTAATGCCCTCCAGGACAAGATCCAAGTGATAACCAACCTAGTAAATGGGTAATAGAGGAGCACTCATGTTGCCAGAGAGGATGAAATTTGAGACCCACGTCTCACAAATTATCCACATTGCCATTAAACTACAAGTTATTGTTCAAGAAACAAGGTTGTTTCAGAGGCTTGCTAGGATTCTGATGGCATCTCTATAGCCTAAAATATGATAATTTTACCAATCATCACCAAATGGCAAAAAAAAACGTCAATGCCACTACAAATGACAATCGATTATACCAATCCGTACTGGTGCCGTAATCTACCAAAAGCATAAAGCAAGATACAACAGCATCGGCCAAAAGAACATGAACAGATTACATCAAAAAAAAGGTAGGACAGAGTGCAAGAAATCAACTAACAAACCTAGATTCCCCTTCACTCCCAAATGAGAACCAGTCATACCTGTGCTACAATGCAGAAGTTACAGCACAAAGAATGGAGTAAAACATCAGAACCCTGATATATTCATCCATCATACCCGCATTAACAAATCAGCAAATATGGGATACGCTTTGCAATTTTGTTTCCATTTACTTCATAAACTGACTGCCTATCAGCTACACCTTGCATTAGAAGGCAGATAAGAGACTCCCATTGTGTTCTGGCCATGGAATCTCCAACAAACACAACACGCAAACCCTGCAATCTTCTTAGGATATCAGGTGCATTAAACCTACATCCACACTAAGTCTAGTCAAGACTCCAGAGCTCCTGATTATATGTAAAACATAATTAAAATAGTAAAACAAAATAGCTTGGAATATAGGCTTTCACAGTTTTATATAATTGTTAGAAAATATTTTGGCTGTAAATGTATTTAACATAAGCCGTATTCTTCATTGCTCCCTGATGATGACTGAAGTGTTCACCCAGAAGTCGTTGGACTATAAATTCATATGTAGTTACAGCCAAAAAATTTCTAAAAACTTAGAATAGACGATATACAGCATGATAAAAAATGGAACAAGATGGATACTATGATATTGTGGTCTTCCAATGTGTTGCATAGTTAAAAAAAAGCTAAAACTGCCAATGAGGTTATTTAGATTTACCTCGGTATATCACAACTCAGGGGTTGCCATCTCCATTTCAGATAGTCTTTATCTTCCCGGCCATTGTTTTGACAACGAAAACCCAGTTCTGCAAAAGGGCAGGCAGAGGCAGTGTACAAAGGGTATGTACTATCAGGAACCCATTTCCCACTTAAAATGTCACAGTTGTTTGAACCATACCCTTGAATGACATGGTTGACTCCAGCATCGAGTTAGCTAGAAGAAATAAACCCCTCGCCAGGAAACTGAGGCTGAAAAAATCGATGGCATGTGATGATTATACTATAGATGAAGAGAAGAAGGACCGCCAAATAGCAAAAACACTGATGCCCATGTTTCTGCAGTCCTCCTAATCCAAAGCCATAATTCCTTTGAGTGAAATGATTCTGCAGAGTGAGAGCTCCAAGGGCAGTTGACAGTGGTTTAGTTATAGAGACATAGGCCGAAACCAAATAATTAAATAATTGCCTGCACCTCATCTGGAAGCAAATTCAAAAAACAAGGCCGTTATGTAGCTGTTGCGAAGTTAAATATTTATTTATGGCTAGGCACCAGTAGGTTTACAACAACATTTCAGCTTCTGATAATAGGTGTCGATGCACAAGATCCAAAGGAAACTTAGGATGGATAATCACTAATGCCCTCCAGGACAAGATCCAAGTGATAACCAACCTAGTAAATGGGTAATAGAGGAGCACTCATGTTGCCAGAGAGGATGAAATTTGAGACCCGCGTCTCACAAATTATCCACATTGCCATTAAACTACAAGTTATTGTTCAAGAAACAAGGCTGTTTCAGAGGCTTGCTAGGATTCTGATGGCATCTCTATAGCCCAAAATATGATAATTTTACCAATCATCACCAAATGACAAAAAAAACGTCAATGCCACTACAAATGACAATCGATTATACCAATCCGTACTGGTGTCGTAATCTATCGAAAGCATAAAGCAAGATACAACAGGATCGGCCAAAATAACATGAACATATTACATCAAAAAAAAGGTAGGACAGAGCGCAAGAAATCAACTAACAAACCTAGATTCCCCTTCACTCCCAAATGAGAACCAGTCATACCTGTGCTACAATGCAGAAGTTACAGCACAAAGAATGGAGTAAAACATCAGAACCCTGATATATATTCATCCATCATACCCGCATTAACAAATCAGCAGCAGTGAGGGGGGTATCTGGTCACCTGGGTTGGGGCATTTTCAAAAACAAAAGCACACTGTTATTGAGGATTCTCAATCTGATCATGGTATCAGTTTCTGATGGAGCAGATTACTGTCAGCTGGGCATCGATACTGTTATATGTTAGCTGATCCAGGAAAAACAACCAAAAGTATGAAACACCATTTCACAATACAAAAGATCTAACAAAAGCTCTAACGGCTACGATTAAGACAGAAAGGCATTTGGGGGAGTTCATTTCAGAGGGAAACGCCTTACGACGTAAAAATATAATAATTTTTTTTTTAAATCATTCAGAAACACTATTTTAGATATTTTTAAAATCTAAATATCATTTTAATATAAATTATTATTATATAAACTATTATAATATAAAAATATAATTTATTTTAAACTTACTATTATATAAAATTTATGTTAATTAATATGTTATATGAAATAATATTAACATATTATTTTCTCTCTTTATTTTAAATTATAAAAATAATAAGTTAACAAATCTTAATTACATCTTATTTTTTAATGTTCAATAAACTAGGTTTCTTTTCAATAATTATTGATTTATTTATAATTTAAATTATAGTTATGGACAAAAATAATGTACTATCCATATTAAAATATCATTTTAAATATATTATATATATATAAATAATTTTTTATATTATTTAACATAAATTTATTTTTTGTAATTTATTTCTTATACTATTACATAATGCTTTTTTTTTTAAACATTTATTTTTTAAACATTTTAAAATTTAATTGGAATTTAAAAAATAATATATATTTTTTTAAATCATTTAAAAAGGCTGTTTTAAGTATTTTAAAATTCTAAAATCATTTAATATAAATTTATTATTATATAAACTATTATATAATAAAAATATTTAGAAAATATAATATTATTTTTAAACTTACGTAATATAAATTTATTTAAATTTATATAGTTAATATGAAATAAATTAAACATATTATTTTTATCCTTTTTTTTTTTAATTATAAAAATATTCTGTTAAAAAATCTTAATTAACATCTTATTTTTTTAATGTTTAATAGACTATGTTTATTTTTCAATGGATTATTGATTTTTTTATAATTTAAGTTATGGTTATGGACCAAAATAATAGCACAAGCTATGACTAGGCTTCTGTTGTACAAGCACAAGCTCAATAACATAGGAGACCATAGACTTCCTAAAATAGTTTTAAATTCCAGCCAAAACCACCTAAGGCTCAAACAAGGCTGGTATAAAGACACCAAGGACTTGGTTAAACCATTGGGAGATCAACCAAAATGTTGCATTGCAAAACATTAATAACATTAAAAATATTGTTATTGCTAAGTTCAAAGAAAAAATGTGGTGTGAGAAATATTTATCAACTAAAAAACAATTAAGATATTATAAGAAGGTCATCAACCCCACCCTAGAAGATCAAAAGTATCTCTCTGTTTTAACTAGCTCAAAGAAGAAAATTAATATAACCGAGATTAGAACGAACTCTCATGAGCTCCATAGTGAAACGAGTTGTTGGGCAGTTCCTAAAACACTATGGATGGAAAGGTGAAAGGTTCTACCATCTTTGTGAGAATACCAACATCAAGGATGAAAATCACTTCCTCTTAGAGTGCCCCTGGTACAACCACATTAGATCTCAATTTCAAAATCTTTGTTGCAATACTAACCTTCCTAACCTTTTAAGTTGTCAAAATTACAGTGAGCTCGAGAGGCTTCTCTCCAAGTTTTTTGAGCATAGGGATAAAATTTTAAATCAAACTAAATAATTCGTTTTTTTAGGTCCGATAGACCAAAGTTTGGTCTCAGTGGACGTTAACAATCAAAATGGTAATTTTTTAAAACGATTATTTAAATTAATGTGCATTTTAATAATGATGATGATGATATATATCTATCTATCTATATATATATGAGAATGTTAAGAAAATTATTTTTTTAAATTATTTAACATAAATTTGTTTCTTTATAATAAATTTTTTATATCTATTACACAATGCTTTTTTTAATATTAATTTTTTTCAACATTTTAAAATTTATCAGCATTTTTTAATTGGAATCCAAAATATAATATTTTTTTTTTTAAAATCATTCAAAACACTGTTTTAAATATTTTAATTCTAAAAATATTGAGACAAGTATAATATTGTTTTAAACTTACTTAATATAAATTTATGTTAAATTAATAGGTTAATATGAAATAATATTAACATATTATTTTCTCTCTTCTTTTAAATTATAAAAATAATATGTTAAAAAATCTTAATTGACATCTTATTTTTTTAATGTTCAATAAACTATTTTTATTTTTCAACGAATTATTGATTTTTTTATAATTTAAATTATAGTTATCGACCAAAATAATATTACTATCAAATATTAAAATACACATTAATTTAAATAATCGTTTTTAGAAGTTACCATTTTCATTGTTTTATATATATATAAAGAAAGAATGTTAAGAAAATTTATACGACGTGGCCACATCAAATTGTTACCTTAGATTTACAGTTAGGTCGGAAGGTGAAACAATTCTCAACTGAGTCTCCTCCACCTAGAAGCGTGGTAGAGTCAAGAGAAGTGGATGTATCAACATTCGCAGTTTTGTGAAGACATGTTACAGTCCGTGGTAAGGAGAATGAGAAGAAATGCCAAATTATAGAAGGCGAAGCCATTATATTTTCACACATTATATCAGCGAGTAAAATATGGGGAAACTAATCTGTTCTGCTCTTGCTTGGCAACCTGTTCTACTCCTGCTCCTGCTTGGCAACCAAGTAGTATTGTATTCAGAGAATGCTCAAGCGATTTCTGGTATGGCTTAGGTTTTCAACGAAGTAGTATTGTATTCAGAGAATGCTCAAGCGATTTCTAGTATGGTTCAGGTTTTCAAAGATTAAACAGTTCGATTTCTAGTGCTTTAGAGGTTTTTCAGGGTGTTGAATCTATATGTACACTCAAAAAACTAGTTTAAATAACACAAATCAAGATTTCACTACAAATTTAAACATCTGATTCTTACACTAGAAACTCCAAAAAGTTACACTAAAAACAACTCCATTCATTTTCTTGTAATTAGTTTGTAATTTTATTAATAAAAACAAAATTGTTGTACATGCTTCAATTTTGTATGTAAGAAATTATAGTGTCTAAACATTTTGGACTTGATCAAATTATATAAAATATATATTATAATTATAATATAATAATTAATATAAAATTGAGAAAAATAACATATTAATTATTGATGTAGATTCCAATTTTTTATTGGATAATTTTACCAATAATATTCTTATCTAAAAGTTTAATTTACATTATGGATCTACACTTTTTTCTTTATATTTTTTTACATTTTTTTACATTGCATGATTTAGATCGACCCATTAGAGCGTCATTTTACCAATTATTTCTGGCCTTTTAATTTTAACAACTGGCTTTCACGAGTTTAATGAGCAGGCAATTTTGGCATGAAAATGTTTATTTAATTTGGATCATTTTCAGTGTTAGGGTTTTGTTTTTCAATGGGCATTGTTGAAATGCTCATAATATTTAGATTTTGGGAGGATTTCGTTGCTCCAGCAATGTGACTTTGGTTGAAAGAATATTCATTTTCATGTAATGTGGTTCACATTGAACTACTTCCTTTCAATCAACACCGCATTGGTTAAATATTGGATCTTTGCAAACTACTACGTTGGTTGAGTATCTCTGGTGTTTCCAAAGATATTGAAGACATACCTCTTGGTAAAGAAACCACAATCAATGTCAGTTGCCAAATTCAAGATGGTTTATAAATGGTTGCCAGATTTAAGATGGTTTATTATTATTTATATGTTTTAAATCATTTTTTAAGACTTTGTGACATATGCTCTTTTAATATGCTAGGTGTGGTTATTTCTCTGTGGTCTCCGATTGAGAAGGAAATTCTCCAGATTCACCGTGTCTTGTTATTTGAGGAAAAACCCCAACAAGGTTGAGAGGAAAACCCTTTGTTACTTATGCATGGAGTCAACCCTCCTGCATTTTTCTTAATCCGAACATGAGTACCAAATTGGGGTTTTGTACACAGGTTTTCATTTGTCTGGGGTTTCATTTTGCACAAAGGTTTTCTTTCGTCCAGGGTTTCATTTTGCACGCAAGTTATTTATTACAGGTGAGGTTCACAGCGTTCACTATTGGATAGTCTCTTTATATATTTTCCTGATATGTCCTTAATACCTCACTTACATTTCTCTATTAATGGTGTATGGGACGCATGCACGAAGGTTATAGCTTTCTCCAACTACCCAACTAATACAAGTGCTCTTTTGATATGAAGTGTGGTTATTTCTCTTGTGGACAATTGTGACCTTGCTCTTTCACTTGTTTGGAATGAGCTCTGCAACTTTCCTACCTCTGTTATGTATGTGCTTTTCCCTTGCAGTAACCAGTGCTTTGTTTCTCTTTGCTCTCGCTCGGCTTCCATGACTTTGGTATTATAAAGCGATGGCAGTCTTATGGGGTGTACTTCTCTAGGTTAGGTTCTTTGTTTTTTTGGGCAGAAACATGTAAGTTTATTTTTTAATTGGTAGGCTTTTAAGATAGATCAATATTAGTTTCCATCCTTTGCAAATTTCATTGCTTATATTTGTTTTTTTCTTACTTTCTCATATACTGCTCTCCCAAAAGTTTCTCAGGATGAAAAACCCTTCTAAGACTAAGCTTCTCTACTTTCCAAATGGGGCAAGCATTGATTCACTACCATATAAATGCTCTGTAAGAGTTGTCATATAAATGCTCTGTAAGAGTTGTCAGTTAACCATAGGTTGTTTTTCTTCTTTACTAACAATTTTACAAATTCTTTTTTTAACCTTGTGTTTGTGTTTTCATCATGAACACAGGAGCGAAAAGGCAGAGCCCTATACCCTCTACGATTAAAGTTAGGTCTCCTTTATTTTTTGTCCTTCGTTATTGGATATGCATTGAATAGTGGTATATTACTCGAGGGTTTAACACAGTGCCCAATCTTTACAAGTTCACCTCTTCCTATAGACCCCAACATAGTTATCTTGATATGTGTTTCCCCTAAACTGGGAATCATTACTCAACATACAATCGCCCAGGTTCTTATGTGGATTTTAATTTCTTGTTCCAAGATGCTCGAGTGTGAGGCCAAGACCCTTTTCTCGAACTACACAACTTAGGGTTTTTATTTTATTTAGACAATAACTTATCCAACCGGGCCTTCCATTTGACTGTGTTCTTAAATATTTTATGGAAACTTACTTATATATTCTGTGTTATTTGGTGTAATGGTTAGCTGGCTGTCGTGTTTGGGACAATTATATGCAAATTGTCGTATTAATAAATTATATGACAAGGAGAACTTTTTGGAGCAACATACTTTTGAAGACGCAATCTTCTGTGATATTTTTGCGATGATATCTTTCTCAGGAAATATAGAGCCTTTCATGACGACCTAAAGATCCTATACAGGAGGTTGAACACTAATGCAACTTTAGACCAAAATAGTTCTTGGTAGCTCGAGTTGATAATCCTTTGAGAACAATCCTTCTCTGCCTCAGGAAATCAAATTTCATCACTAAAAGGGCGGGACGAATTCATTCTCTTTGGAGGTTGAATTGTCCAGATCTATGTAAATTGCGTCTTTTTTACAGATCATGGGAAGAGATTCTATTACTTATTGAACATCTATGTGGATTACTGAACATATAGATATGTGAGTATTCACTCTGTGCATTTAGTTAGATCATCTGTTTCATATACCTCATTTACATGCGCTTTGGGTATTTGAAATCACTATTGTCCTTATAATGGCCTTCTCCACCAATTAGCATAATTCTCTCTCCTGGAAGCAGAGCCATTCCCTGTATAGAAAACTAGATTTCAGCCATGTATTTGGAGTGGTAGTGATCTAATTTTATGTCAAACTGATTAAGACTTGAAATATCACAGGAATGATATAGAAAAGGGTTGAACTTCGTAAAGAGATTGGAGAATAAGGTTTTAAACTATTTAAACAACCTCAAAATCAAGATCCAAGATACTAATTGTATTAAGAGAAGTGGGTGCTATATCCTGGGGTGGGAAAGTAAATTGAGTGTAACATAGATGATAAAGCGGGAGAGGCTAGAAGTGTAATTACTGCGTCTCCTCTCACTGTGAGGGGGTCAGGTCGTGATGTCCAGTTTGTAGAAGTGGGGTTGTAGGACTCCATTTTCTTTGAAAATGAATTATTCACATTAAATCCACCCTGCATGCACAATTTCGATGCTTGTTACAGTCACCATTGGCACAAGACTGCCAAAGACATTTGTTCAAACCTAATTGTTTATAACTACTAACAATCCATTTTCTGAAATTCAGGAGTTTAAACATCTAAACATTGATCCAGGAAAGTATGAAGAAAATCAGTTGTCATTGTTTTTATATAGAAATATTAGTGATTATATAGTATTTTAAAAGAAAACTAGGACAAGTCGTCTGGAAGTTTAATCACATCATAATATCCTCCAAGTACATATATCTCCCCTACAAACGTGACACACATGAGATCCCATTTGGCAGTTGGCATATTAGGAAGCTGACTCCACTGGTCTCTTAAAGGGTCATAGACTTCAGCTATGTCTAAGTACGAGTAATTTTCACCATACCCTCCGACCATGTAAATCTATTGATAAGATAAAGACAAGATTTTTTCCCGAAATATAAACACTAAGGGTGAATGAAATCATAGCTACACATGCATAATATACCATTTTCGTGTAAGACCAAGCATCAAATAGTTTTGAGGGGTCGGGGATTGTCACATGGACTATAAATTGGTCAATAAAGAACCAAAGTGATCCAAAGGATTAATCAACCGTTTATTCCATTATCTGTTCTTACTAGTGGAATCATAAAATTAAGTGTCAGGGTGTACTGATGGCAATTCCCTGACAGGAAGCAAAGAACACAACTAACTTTGAGATGCCACTCTCTCACTTTTAAGATCTCTTTCTCTCCCAAATATAGTAAGGCTATTCGAATATAGAAAAATTTCATGTCATTAGTAAACATTGGTAACTAAAAATACTAATATGCAATAAATCATTTCCAAAATATATCAACTTCATTTTTGAAATAATTTTTGCATGGTGTTTACATGACAGGAAATGTTAATATACTGTCATGCGAGTGTAATGGTGCATTGGATCCATTGAATATGGACTTCAATAAGAGTTGTTCCAAATACTAATATGCAATAAATCATTTCCAAAATATATCGACTTCATTTTTGAAAGAACTTTTGTATGATGTTTATACTGTAGGAAATGTTAATATACTATCATGTGGGTGTAATGGTGCATTGGATCCAATGAAATGGATTTTAGTAAGAGTTGTTTCAAATACTAATATGCAATAAATCATTTCCAAAATATATCAACTTCATTTTTAAAGAATTTTTGTATGGTATTTACACTACAAGAAATGTTAATATACTGTGACGTGGGGTGTAATAATGCATTGGATCCACTGAAAATGGATTATAGTAAGATTTGTTCCAAATACTACCATGTGGGTGTAGCATTGGATGCTTAGTAAGACTTATTTCAAACCTAGTCTCACGTTTACCTCTAGGTTGGAAAGTTGAATGCTGCATATCTATATTTGATACTATTTGTGTCAATCAGATATACAATTTCAGTTTGGCAACCTAGAAGAACTTTGAAGAGTAAAAGATTGCCTATCTATATTTGATATTATTGTGTCAATTAGATATTCAATTTCAGTTTCGTAACCTAGAAGAACTTTGAAGAGTAAGAGGTTGCATATATGTATTTGATACTATTTGTGTCAATCAGATCTGCAATTTCAGTTTGGCAAACTTAGAAGAAATTTGAAGAGTAAGGGTTTAGATGATGCACTTGATGCATTTAATATGGACATTCGCACATACACATCCATCGCAAGGTTGAGTGTACCTCAAAATTCTAAAAATATGAAGCTCCGAGTTGCACATTTATAATTGATGCCCAACAATTTGTGTAAACTCAAGATTGCATTTTGCAGCTTTGCAGTTTGGCAACCTTTAAGTGACAAGGTTTAGATAATGGGTTGGATGCATTGAATTTGAATATTAGTAAGCATACAAACGCTGATTCAATTTACACCTTGAAATTGGGAATTGCAAACTCCAGGTTGCATATCTATAATTGATACCTTGCAATTTGTATAAATTCGTATAAATTCTACAACTTTTCAATTTAGCAGCCTCGAAGTGCAAAGGTTCAGCTTTGCACCATCAAGGTCAATTATCAAACCAGGTTTAGATGGGTCTGAGCTTGTGTGCGGTTTCTCTAACTAGTGCATGTTGGAGAAAGGGACAAAAATTCTAATTCACATTTTAAAACAACCACATCTCTACCAAATGAAAAAATTATGAAGTAATATGGACTTTACAAAGAAGATACAAATTTCATTGATCCCTAGACATGGAGATTAGCTAGCATACCTTTATGTTCAAGGAATCTACTATGCTCTTTTGGGTGTCTCTTGTCATGCCTCTTGCAATGATATCAAGGTTGCATACAGAAGACTGGCAATGAAATACCACCCTGATGTCATGCCTTTGCAACAACTTGAGATAACCACTGACCTTTTTTCTGAGATAAATCAAGCTTATGATACTCTGTCTGATCCACAAAAAAGAAAACCATATGATGATTTGCACCTCATACGCGAGTTTGACACTGCCAGGGATGCAACATCCCCATTCTCATTTGGGCATTGGAGAGGAAGGAATTGGGAAAAAAATCAATGCTCATGTTGAGGGGGAATTGTGACCATGATCTTATTTCTAACTCCAGTGTGTGGATTTTGGCTATGTATTAGAGATGAATAACACCTTTCAAGATTGTACCTTCTAGAGAAGGCAAAGGACCAAGATCTGTGGTGAAATTTTTTAGGCTGCTTGAATGTACTCTGGTACTCTCCTTCCTATTTATGTATGATGTGATGCTTGGAACCGTGCCCTCTTCTTTAATATATTTTATTATGTATATATTTCTTTATGATGGGACAACTTTGTAATTAGTTTTGGTGGGATATTTGTCTGGAGGATTCTTACTGCTATCGCACTAGTCAAGATGGCCACTTCTAACTTTCTTGTAGTCAAATCACATGGACATCATTGGATAATGGAGATCATCACAATGCAGCTTGCTGCAAGAATGCTTGGGACATTCAAGAAGCCATCAAATTTTTTGTGCCTCTTGCCATCTGTCCCCTCCCTCAACAATGGCTTACAACATCTATGGTATTTTGTACAAACTTTTGTGCAAGATCAAGAGATCCATGCCTAACAATCAACTCGACTTATCATGACTTTAGTCTTTATATAATAAAAAAACATAGATATATAGATACATTAATTTTGATTAGAATTGTAACTTGTTTCTAATATTGATTTTTATACAATATCTATCATATGTTTATTGTAGATATTATCTAGCACCTTTCAAAAGTTGTTTCCAAGGAAAGTACCTTCAACATTCTCATTTGTGTCCTCATAAGGTGATCACAAACCCATTTTTCAAGTCTTTATATTGTTCTTTGTTGTGATAATAAATGTTGATTGAATGATCTTGGACATTGTAAATATATAATTTTGAAACATTATAATGATGTGTAGAGATTGAATTGATTTTACAAGACACTTCAAGCTACTAGTTCCTTTTCCATTGCCTTATGACATTTTCTTTACAACATCTAATACAAATGCTAATTATTTATATGTTTTAAATCATTTTTTTTACTTTATAAATGGTTTTGTATAAAGATTTTTAAATCCACTCTCTTAATGGTTTTGTGCACCTTTTTTTTAAATAATTTATATGCTTATGAAGGTGCGGAAAAAGACCATTTAAACCGTTTTATTTTGTGTATTTGGTAAAATTAACATTTTAACAAGTATACGTTACACATAAAATATGTTATACATCAAAATAAAACTAATAAAACTAGAATCATAACATGATGGTTTACTTCAATGTCTCCGAATTCTTTAACTCCAACCAAACATTAAAAGTAACTATAAAATTTAAAAGTGGAATTGCATGGCCTTAAATTTTTTATCATCAAAGACTTTGGACGAGATAGAAAGAGTTGTTAAGAACAATCAAGATCTTTTTAGGAAGTTGGGTAATTTTCTAAAATGTGAACAAAGGATATTTACTAAAATAAACTTTGAATCGAGTTATGATGTGCCCGGTTCAACAGAAGAGGCGATATTTACACTTTATTTTTTCCATTGACTCAAATGATTACTGCCTTGAGTCTCTCATAACCAACCTTTTTTTCACTCCACTAGATAATGAATTACAACCCTTAATAAAACAAGATTTTGATGTATATTACATATTGAAAATATGGGAAAGATAGAGAACAATATTTGACGATGATGTCATTAGTTTTTTTTATAAATTTAATAATAATAATAATTAATTTAGGGATCAAATCTATTTTCACTCTAAAAGAAAGATTTCCATTTTAAAAATTTTGATTTTTTAAATATTTAATACATTTTCAGTTAGACTAATAATATAATAAATTAAATTGAATAGATTTATTATTTTTTAAATTAAATTGATATTATATTTATTGCTATTATTATTATTTTATTTATTTTTTAAATTTTATAAATACTACACCATTTCTTTCGTATTAAATTTACATTTAAATGTTTATACTTGTTTACAATCATTAAAATGGTTTTTGGAATGATAGAACATTAATATTGAATTCATTTTATTTAATAAATTAAATTTATGATTAAAAGAAATTAATTTTATTAAAGTTTGAAGTTTGGACTGTTGGTTTAAAAAAAGTAATGAGTTGGTAATGAAAGCAATTAAAAAGCGTAAATTTGTTTGGTAAAGTCTCATATAGATTACGTGGAATTATGTTTTATAGATAACATCTTTGTATTGATATTTGTAATTATGAACGCAAAAATATATTTAATTAGAGAAGATTTTATTAATTTTATATTTTATTTATTTATATATTTATATATTTAAGGGTAATTTGGTAATGTTGTGTTTGTTCATAAAAGAGTAAATTAGCGTTTCTTTTGTAAATCATTTATGACATGTAAAAAAATATGATTTGTTCAATGCTTTATTGCTAATTCGGTGGCTTTTTTTATGGATAGTTTTGGATTTTTTGTGGGGTACACTAGCTGGTTACTTTTGTTTTTGGGAATTTTGAATTTGGTGATTACTTCTAATGATGTGTGATCATCATTAAGTAATTACACACAAAAATTTCAACTTTTTAGAAAACTTTGACCTCTTCTTCCTTAGATCTACTTCCATGTGTGAGAGAGAAGAGTGTGTGAGTGATGTGTATATTATGATTGTATCGAGTGTATTTTTATACTGATATTAGGTTGCCCTAAAGAGACATGTCTCTTTTGTAAATTAATTTAAAATTTAATTTAATTTTTCATTCTTTTGTTTTTAACTTGTTAGCTAGGAATACCTCTCGCCACTACCCAAAAATCAACACTCCCTCTTAGTTGTGGAGGTATTCACCTTGACTTCATCAGATGTATCTCTCTGTTGAAAATTTTCATTAAGGTTTCACAACTCACAATATCAGCATCATAATCATCCAGGTCAGCACACTTTACCTATAACAATCATAGCATGTACTCCATACCATTATCCAAGTTAACACACCTAATATATGGTACTAGGTACCCTCATATAGGTTTCTACACCTAACCTATGGTACATCATTAATATGTACAATGTATTTTCATCCAAGATAGCAACCTAAGCTATGGTACAACAACTAGTCGCCATGACCTGGTTGGTGCCTCAACTTCATGGTATAACGACTAGTACAGGTTTGCCATCACCACAATCAAATCTTATGGAACATCCATGTTCCAACTTCACAGGGTTAGCAAAACCCTAGAAGACATCCACATCCTCACACCACAATGTTGTCATCACCACGATCCAACCCTAAAGGACATCAATGTCCTTACACCACAGGGTTGTCATCATCACAGTCAAACCCTAAAGGACATCCATGTCCTCACTCCACAGGCCTCATTCTAGTCCACGATGTGGTATGGGATCATTCAATGAGTAACCAAGCCTGATGCTGAAAAGGCACTCACTTGTATAGAGTGATTGGGCCAAAACACAAAAAAAGGCATCCACTCTTTCAAATAGGCTGTACTAGACCATTTTTCCCTAATTTCGGTCATAGTACTTGACACAGGGATAATTTCCCTAATTCCAGTCATAGTACTTGAAACATGGAGAATGTTTATCCACCAGACCATTCTTCCTAATTCTTGTTAATGCACTTTATACAGTGATAACATCCCTAATTCAGATCAGAGTACATGACACAAGAAGAATGTATGTCCATGATGTTATCAAATATATCAACCCATTCTTCCTAATTTTGCTTAATGTAGTTGACACAAAGATAACCTCCCTAATTTGGGTAAAAATACATGACACAAGGAAATTAGGGAGAATTATGCACTCGACCAACGCCCATTCGACACCCTACAATAATTGATTTATGCTATGCTGCACTCGAATGAACACCATATCTTGTCCATATCTTGTCCATATCTTTTATGCTACACTTGAACGAACCCCAATATGTCCATCCCTACAATGGGAAAAACATTAGCACCCCAAACTAAAGTAGAATTCTTATCTCAATATCTTCTTTTTATCATCGATTTAACCACCCCACTCCAGTAAGAGAATTTTGGATATATCTGGTATAATTATAAGTAGTGATATCTGGTCCTCTTTATACTACATCATACCTTCTCCTTATTTTGGAATACCGTTAGTTGTTGCTCCTACCCCATTCCAGTCAGAGGGGAAAGGATACGTAATATCTTTCAGTTGATGCTCATACCCCATTTCAAGATTACGTTCGGGACCTACTCCTCTTTATTAACGGGACCTAAAATACTCCCTATGGCATATAGGCAGTGGATTTCATGCTTGCAGAGAAAGCTAACATACTTAGGAAATGACTCTGATTTATATCCATCTGGAAAAAGCTCTTTCAACGAGCTTGCTTGCTTTTGTTTGCTTACTGGCTTGCCCTGTCCTACACCTCCGTTTGGCTCGACTACATAATACACGTTTGTTAGACATACACAGTTTCGTTATTATGTACATAGGTTCAAAGGAGTTTACCTAGAAATACACAGTTTAGTTATGTATTGCTCCCCACATCCCCCGAAGTTATGGATACGTCATGATTATACCACATACTTTTATTAGTGGGATCGTACCGCTATTGCATCCATCGTGGGTGGGGAAGTTGTTACTATTATTACATATATAAACACAATGAATTGGGTGGCTGGAGCAATTGGAAAAATGGCATTAGAATAATAGTGAGCTAGCGAGGATTCTACTGGCAACTCACATCACGCTGGCAGGCAGGCCAACAGGGTAGGATGTTGCTGCTAGATTTCTCAATGGATGGATCAGGATAGGTAAGAAGTTAGGGTAGGCTATATTCTCAAAAACATTCTCATTCACTTTTTCTTTTAGATAAATATCCTTTTTAGCAGTTAGTGAGTCATCATGGGTCCTCAAATGCATTTTTTTAGTACTCAATTTTGGCTTTTCAGATACTTTCTCTACGATCGCATGGGATTGATGAGTAAGTTAAGGTCGGTCGCATAATGACGTATAATTACGCTTTGGAAGAAATAAATCTAATTTCTATGTCAAA
Organism: Pinus taeda; assembly: GCA_000404065.3. Classification (NCBI taxonomy): domain Eukaryota; kingdom Viridiplantae; phylum Streptophyta; class Pinopsida; order Pinales; family Pinaceae; genus Pinus; species Pinus taeda. The sequence goes on from APFE030799537.1 coordinate 261,152, forward strand.
TTCTGTCCATTTTGACATCAATCCTATTAAGATGATCCGTATCGAAATTCCCTTTTTAGGTAGAAAATGGATGCAAAAGCCTTCCTCACCTTCATTCTCCCCCCAACTTAAAGGACTTAGCGATTTCATTCCTCACCCTTCGTAGGTCGGGTGAGCAATCCTTCCAAATGGTTGGTTTCAATCCCACTCAATTCATGTTTCCAGTCCTTTTTTGTTCCTTGTTTTCTTAAAATGCATAATATACTATATTGTACAATATTATGGTACAATGCGATTATGAGAGCCTAACGCAAAGAGAATAGCTCCTAAAATGAGAAGAACCATGAAGTGCCCTTCTCTTTTATTTTGAGGTTTTAACCTGAGGGAAGCGTACAAGTTACTCTCCCAGAGTGAAACCAATACTAGTCACAGTCATATCACGACTGGGATAGATTGATTTGATGGCCGACATAGCTTCTTCACCCTCCACCATCATGGGATAGATCGATTTGACAGCCAACTGGTTGAGTGGATATACAATTGGGAGATTGAGATTAGATAGCCAACGCAGTGGTATTAATGGGTAGAAGAAGGCGAAGCCACACCTTGCCCAAGGTAGGAGGGCGTTGACTAGATAATTTATCAGAGATGTACTAATAATTCCCTAGACAACTCTGTGATCATATTCGGGCGATTAGAATTATTTCCAAATATATTGCAAATTGAAAAGCTATATTTGACTTCGCAGTTACTTTTGGAGTTTCCCTAAGTTTTTCTAGGACAACTCCGTGATCATATCCCAAATGTTTCAGGAAGATGTTGAAAATGCAACAAGATGGTGGAGCTTAGTGGAAAGGAGTCGCCTTCACTAAGTGGGCCTGCATGCTATTTTTGGTGCAAAGTCTATTTTTAGACTATGTCTATTTTTAGACATATGGATTATGATCTATGAGTTGCAGGATGTTGTTTATGGATGATTGGTCATGTTGGTAAAAATAGACGGACTTCTATTTTTAGACAACAGCAGAGGTACTGCTCAGTCTAAATTTAGAACAGTCAAATATTATTAGCTCATAATAATATTTGGACTATAAACATTATCTTATTCTCTTGCAGCACTTCAGTTCGAGCTACAGATGTGGCACATGCAGCTGCAAGAAGGAAATACGTGGTTCTTATGGGTTACTTGAGCTATTGCATGGAGGACTTCAGTTAGGACTTCAGTGATTGAGTTTTGTGGAGTTAGATGAGTAGTTAATGGAGTTGTGATCAGTTTGACTTAGTTGAACTAGTTGTATTTAGTCTAACTGACCAATAGACTAAGTGATGAGTTGTGTGAATTAGTTATTAATTAATTCACTAATTATTAACTCATAATGCAACTGAAGAATACATCACTTAACTCAGTGCATGGACAGTTCAGTGGAGACAAGTGTTATAGGTGAGTGAAAGGGCAAGACAACTGTTAGTTGTGACTATAGTTGTGCATGTGATTTGCACAAATCAATGGATTGAGTTGCCAATGAGGATTGCGTGGTATATCCAAGGGAAATACGAATTTGGATCATTCATAAGTATTCTCATGCAGGATTGCGCAGTGGAGGCAAGCAAGCAGTGAAGGAGATTTGAGCCAGTGATTGATTCAGATCTGAGCTAGTTTGTGTGTAACAGGTGGAGATAGGCTAGATACTTGTGAAGAGTATTGTACTATGTATTGTTATATGTTCTCAATCAATATAATATACAGATAGTTGGGGTTTTTAGCAAGATGCTTTCCACGGGAAAATACTATGTTGATATGTGTGATTGATGCTTCTATGTGCACATGTTATTGTTTCTGCTTCTGTAAATTGATGATCCATGTAGAGGAGGTTATGTATTATGCATGTATTCTGCAATAGTGTATAATCGGGATAATCTCTGTGAATATGTGTCATATTATTCATAAAATTTCCACATGGTATCAGAGCAGGTTGATTTGTAGAAGAGAATTCTACAGGATATCAAAGCGAGGATTGATCATCGGATCTATTATTCAGAAAGTGTTTAGATTTTATTTCTTCAGGCAAAGTCTGTAATTGAGCCAGGTAGCCTCTGGATTCATCTTTCTTTTGGAAGTTGAGATATCCGGTGAATGCCCATATAGTCGATCTCTATACAAGAAATACTTCATTCTCACGAATTCTAGATCGGAAGTGGTTGAGTTTTGAGCTGGTGGAATGGTGCTCAAGCATAAACTTAGAAACATTAGGTGTGAGAATGGAGATAGTATGCCCCAGTATCTCACGAAGTTCACCCAATGCCGGGATGAGCTGGGAAGTGTGGGGGTGACTGTCGATGATGAGGATATGGTGAGTCTAGCACTCCTTGGCCTTCCTAAGAGCTAGCATAGCTACCGGGGACTCAATGGAAGGGAGAAACTGCCAGATTGGGAATGACTATGGTCGGATTTGATGCAGGAGGAGATCAGACGAAGCACCAGTGACAATTCTGCATCTATGCATGATGAGGAGAACTGTGCCTTAGCGAGTAAGGTGAAGAAGGGGAAGGGGAAAGTTTCTCTTTCCGAATCCAGTTCTTCCAATGATGGGAAGAAGGTTGACAAGTCGAATGTGAGATGCTTTCGTTGTCATGAGTTGGGCCATTATGCTACTAATTGCCCAAATAAGAAGTCCAAGAAGGGATCCGGGGAAGGATCTGAAGGTGAGGCACTTGCTTCACAGTTTGAGTTGGATTTCATACTCTTCGTATGCATGGTTTCATCCATGATGGGAAGTGGTTGGTTTCTTGACAGTGGAGCTTCTTTCCACATGAGCAGTAACAAAAGTTTGTTTAGTACTTTGGAGGAGAAAGATCTCCATATACTCATAGGGATGGGTAATGATGAGAAGTATAGTGTCTCAGGTGTAGGCACGGTTATTTTTCAGAGGGAGCATGGAGCTCACCTTACCTTGACCGATGTCAAGTATGTACCAGGACTGAAGAGAAACTTGGTGTCGATCGCGATGCTGGAAGACAGAGGCTATGATGTAGCCTTCATAGAGGGAAAGGTTTTCCTTAGACACATCATCACTAGACAGGTGAAGCACATTAGTTCACAGGTCAAGAACCTGTATGCTCTTGAGGTTCAAGATGCATGCAAAGCCTTGAGCAGCAAGGCAACTGATGGAGGCTTGGTGGTTGAGAGGGAGGGTATATTACCTCTCAACATGCAGAGCCAGAAGAAGTCTCAGACAATGGTGGAGGAGCCACGATTAGAGCAGCAGCTTCAGGAGGTTGTGGAGCAACCACAACTGGGGAAGCTGAGAGGAGATCGAGTAGAGACATCTACTCATGCAAAGACCTCCAGTAGGGGGAAACTTCGAGCCAGATGGGCTGAGGGATCACATGCAGCCATACCTCCAGGTAGGAGGTGGGACGATATAGAGTGATCGTCCCAAGGAGGAGGGGCAGGATCCTTGAGGTACCCAACCTCTTGGATGACAACTTGCTACAGGAGCCCCGATGTGGAGTAGCAGGAACTAACTAATTGGGTAAAGACAGATGCGGATGGAGCAACAGAGAGAGTGATAGTGCAGGGAATCCCAGGACAATGCATAGCTAGCAGGCTGCAGCAATGTGAGAGGCACAAGTGTTTTGCATAGTGCTAGGTGGCACAAAGAGGTGTGAAATAGTGCGAGATGGATGGATATGTTGCAGTAGCGCAAATTTCAGAGAAGGAGCACTTGTCAGTAGCAGGTAGAGCTTCAGCATCAGAATATGTTCCTAGCCCAACAGAGTGGTCAGTTGGGAGTGTTTTTGTTCCAAGTGTTGTTGGAGCAAGTGGATTGGGTAGATGTGTTGCATGCAGAACATTCCTGAGTTACAGGATAGGGGTTGCAGATAATCCATATCTTGTTGAGAGGGAGTGTTGAAAATGCAACAAGATTATGGAGCTTAGTGAAAAGAAGTCGCCTTCACTAAGTGTGCCTACAGGCTATTTTTGGCGCAAAGTCTATTTTTAGACTGTGTCTATTTTTATACATATGGATCATGGTCTATGAGTTGCAGGATGCTATTTGTGGATGATTGGTCATATTGGTAAAAATAGATGGACCTTTATTTTTAGACATATGTGCGGAGTCTATTTTTAGACTGCCAGTCTAAATAGAGAAGAGTCGAATATTATTAGCTCTTAATAATATTTGGACTATAAACATTATCTTATCCTCTTGTAGCACTTCAATTCGAGCTACGGATGTGGCACATGCAACTTCTAGAAGGAAATGTAATTTTCTTATGGGTTAGTTGAGCTACTGCATGATAGAATTTAGTTAGAACTCAAGTGATTGAGTTTTGGTGGAGTTGAATGAGGAGTTGATGGAGTTGTGTTCAGTTTGACTTAGTTGAACTAGTTTTATTTAGTCTAACTAACAAATACACTAGTGATGAGTGGTGTGAATTAGTTATTAATTAATTCACTAATTATTAACTCATAAATCAACTAAAGAATACATCAGTTAACTCAGTGCATGGACAGTTCAGTGGAGACAAGTGTTAGAGGTGAGTGAAAGGGCAAGACAGCTATCAATTGTGACTATAGTTGTGCATGAGATTTGCAAAATCAGTGGATTAAGATTGCCAATGATGATTGAGTAGTGCAACACAAGGGAAATACGAGTTTGGATCAACCATCCTCATCTATTCTCATGCAGGATTGCGCAGTGGAGGCAGGCAAGCAGCGGAGGAGATTTGAACCTATGATTGATTCAGATCTAAGCTAGTTTGTGTGTAACAAGTGGATATAGTACTAAGTACTTGCGAGGAGTATTGTACTATGTATTGTTACATGTTCTCAATCAATATAATATACAGATAGTTGGGGGTTTTCAGCAGTATGCTTTCCCCGTGACATACTGTGTTGATATGTGCGCTTGATGTTTCAATGTGCGCATGCGAATGTTTTTGATTCCGCAAAATTGATGATCAATGGTAGAGGAGGTTATGTATTATGCATGCATTCCGCAATAGTGTATAATCAAGATAATCTCTGTGAATAAGTGTTATATTACTCAAAATTTCTACATGTCATACTCAGCCTTATAGGCCTGAATGTCTATAAACCAATTCACCCTTAACATGTTAACATAAGTACTACTAATCGACATATACATCATCAAAATTAACAAAAAGGAAACTTATTGCTACTATTCATCAGTGGACTCCACCGAAGCTGGGTCCTTAGTGCTAGAACCTAGTAATTCTAATTGAGGAAGGCACAAAGTGTGATTCTCAATATGCCCAAGACGAACATTCTGCTATTGAATTTGAAATTGGACAAGTTGGAATTCTTTCTAAATTTCCTAGAACCAGAGATCAGATTTAATGGAACCTACAGAGTTCATAATAGCTCGAGCTGCCATGATCTTCATTAACCAATAAAGATGCATTGTCAGCTTATATTGAGTGAGCCTTTCATGAGTATGACTTGGACTGGGGACCAGTAAATGCCAATCCTCCATCTGCATTTCTTGTTCAGCTCACTAGTTGAGGTGAGATTCCCAAGCCACAATAATTTGTCTCACTTGCTCAGGAGTGCCTATGATCTACACTTGAGCCATTGAAATGATATGCTTGGCATCCGATTTTCAACCACTTCGCCTTGGCGGTTGTGACGAGGAGGCTCCACATCCGCCTCGGGGCCCAACCTTTCTACTGTGCTCCCGACCTCTAGTTCTTAACAGACCTACACGGGGAGATGGCTGAGCCATTTCTGTCAACCTCCACTTCACCACAATATATTCGTCCACTCAAGCCAACCAAGCCCTTGGTTGAACAAATACCAGCAGTGCATAGGTTGAGCGATCTCCAAAATTAATTAGACCTGACACATATACATATGGCAAGAGAAGGAAGCAAATGACATTAGGCTTGAGCCATGTAAGATCATAGTAGGTTGGGACGACCAACCACCAATGGCATTTTTCTCCAATTACCAACACCTTGTGCTCAGACATTGCACGAGACATAAATAAACTAGGGAGGGTCTGTCTCCACCAAAGGGAAGAGCTACTGATTGAATCCTCACACCAATTCCCATAGAAACACACCGGAATAATATAAAACTAGAAACAATGACATAAAGAAGATTTTCAAAATCCACTTGAGCTAATAAAATAAACAACCATCCCCATCGAGTGGGTAGTCCTTCCAGAAAATAAAATCTATCTAAATTGTTCCATACATTCCCATTCAGGGTAGTAAAAGATTATATAAAATAGGCACTAGCATAGAAAGAATAGATTCAAGATAAAATTTAGCCACACAAACATGCTTGCCTCATGAACATGCAATTTCAGGTCACACATTCACCTAATTGCAGGAGGCGTTGATTATCTCGCATGCAACATTCACAATTATAATTTCTTGTGGGCAGGAAGGGGTGAGAAGAAACAAAACATACTCGGTTACCAACGCCATGAGCCTGAAGTTGTTGTTCTCCCATAGATGGAGCTTCCCTGTGGAGCTTTCCATTAAAAAGAAACACATATACCTTTGCTCAATACTTGAAACTACACTATACCACAACGCGAGTGCATGGAATGGGAGGCATGTGTTCACCACCTGGAGGTTAAACGCATGTCGACGATTAACTCCTTCCTTAAACTCTCCCACACGACCTACCATCTCGCCAACCTGTTCACACATACCATGTACTGGCTAGAGTTGCCCTTCCACATTATTCCCCATCCTGTCACATTTAACGAGAGTCCCAAGAGGGACAATGAGCTGGCACACACCCCGATCGGGGAATTTTTATTTCCTTTTTATTTTTAGTCTTTAATATTATTTCCTAGTTTTATTGTTTTTCATCATAATTTTATTTGCTAAATTTTATACATGTCGAAGGCAGAGTGTATTGTAATCAATTTAGGTCAAAATGCTTTGACTTTTAATAAATTAACAAATTTTAGAAATTATTTCCAAAGTTTATTAAAGTTTTGTTAAATTAACTATTAAACTTATTTTTTTAGAAATTGACAATTAATTTTTGAATTTTTAAAATTTGAATTTCTAATTTTTGATTGGTGGATGACTAATTTTATGTAGTTTAAAATCAATTTTTTAATTAAAAATTGTTTAAAAAATTAGAAAAAAAAACCTCTAACCGCCAAGTGTCTTCATAAATTAATTACCGATTTTTTTCCCAAATTTATGGATTTTTCCACAATTAATATTTTCTTTACAAGAAAAAGAAAAAAGTTGTCATTTCTTTTTGAGCTTGGCTATTTAAAAAAATAAAATTTAAGTCAACACAACAATAAATAAGATTTTCTTTTGTCTTCACAATTTTAATCATAACTTAAAAATTATTTATATCATATATATATGTTATTTAATATAAAGATACTAGGCATTGTAATTTTTTCTCCTTATTGGTCACATAAGTTAAAGATGGAATAAAATGTGCACAAGCACATTTCAATAAATGCTTAACTTTTGTAACAAACAATGATGTTGGGGCTAATATTTCATCCAAAATTATATATGCACCTATCTCTATTTTGTTCCAAGGTTATCTAGTCCATTAATTACTTTCATCACTTCTCTTCGTCGTATTGAAATGTGTTTCATTATTAGATTTATTATTTTGTTCAAGCATTCAATAATTGCTATTAATTAATTTTTGCATAAGAGGTAGGTACTAAACAACAACGCTGCATATTACACTTATTACTTTATTGTTTCTATCTATGTTCTTTCTATTATAATAGTTTTTATTTTTTGACTGTTGGGATTGAGCCGTTGCATCTCTATTATGTATTAGTTCTTTGGTTCAACTATCCATCTATTTTTTGATGATGAACAACAATAAGTAATTTGACACACGTCGATATTAAAATCGATATGTGATTTCATTCTAAAAATGCTAGATATTGTTATTTTCTAATGTGTGTGTGTGTGTGTATATATAGTTTTTTGTTTGTCAAATTGTCTGTGATCCTCCAGGCTTGAACTGTGGCTCAAAAAACCATGACCCAGGGGCATTTAATCCATCAAAGTCACCAGGGATCACACCCGACCTGGGCCACACCAACCCTAAGATGACTAAATTTTTTAGCATGTCTCCTCCCTCTAGCACATGCACAACCACCCTCGTGAGGTTTGACCCTGACTTTCCTTACTAACGAGGCCCATCCTCAACTAGTTGTGCTAGTAGGACTTGACAACATTCAATATCTATAATAATTTAAATAAAAAATGATTTAATGAATCACAAATTTGAAACATTTAATATCTATAATTTTTTGTTTGTCAAATTGTCTATGATCCTCCAGGCTTGACCTGTGGCTTGAGAAACCACGACCCAGGGGCATTTAATTCATCAAAGTCACCCGAGGATTGCACCCAACCTGAGCCACACCAACTCTAAGTTGACTGAATTTTTTAGCATGTCTCCTCCCTCTAGCACATACACAAACACCCCGTAAAGTTTGAGCTTGGATCTCCTTACTAACGAGGCCCATCCTCAACTAATTATACTAATAAAACTTAACAACATTTTTTTTTTTGTAGGCAAAGGTGTTAGTCTTGTTTTTCTATTATCAAGTCAAAAAATTACAGCAGTATTGGTGGAGCCATCTACACGCCCACAAGGGGAAACCAAATAGGGCATCCACCTAAAGTGTTTAATCGCAGACCAAAAAAAGAAATACCACAGTCTATTTTTCCATGCTATATAGACTATACCATCATTCCACGTTCTAATTCTGCTGATATACACATGATAACTATCTAATAAAATTTAACAACATTCAATATCTATAATAATTTAAATAAAACTCTGATTTAATAAATCACAAATTTGAAATAATTATAAATTAATTTAATAAATTATATATTAACAGATTATAACTAGTTTAATAAATTATATATTTTGCAAAAATATCATTAATGCATCCATTTTCAACCTAAATCATAAAACATAAGAATCAAATTTCTTAATATATATTTTTAATAATTTTAATACAATATCATCTATTAATTTTTCATAATAAATAATTAAAATATTTAACTTTTATATATTTAATAAATCCAAATTTAATTATTTAAATATTATTATTTATTTTATTTAATAATTTAATATAATTATTTTATTACTGACAGCCTTGGAATAAATGTGATTGCTAAATTTTAAACACACGATATGTGAATACTAAAGTTTAAACACACGACATTTCAAAGGATAATTTTACACACCCAAAATTCTGTGCCCTTCAACCAAGAACTTATTTTTAGTGGCGTGAACTTATTTTAGTGAGCTTATCACGCCACTAAATAAGCCTAACAAGTCTACATAGCAGGAAAAAAAATCTAATAGCCTATGCTAGAGATAGAAAAGGCCATACTACTTAGTATAAGTAAATTAGAAAAAAACAAACTAGGAGGCCAAGGCCTAGAAGAAAACAAACCGCAAAGAAACCAACAATGCACTCCAAGGTCTAGAAAAAAACAAACTATGCAGGTTAAGGTTTAAAGTACAAAAGTGTTGTCAATACAATGTAGCAAAACAAACTATGCATACTAAGGCATAAAGTAGAGGATTGTTATCAATATAATGTAGCCTTGGATGTTAGAGGTCCGAGGTTTAAGTAGATATTTTGTGATCTAAATCTTTAACTTGGAGTTGGAACTTATCAAGTTGGAGATGGTTTAACATTTTTCGCTTTTTTATCATGATTTTACTTATAATTATTTTTACCTATCAATATAAGTCTAAGCCTTGAAATACTTAGTATCATAAGGTGTAGAGGTATCTTTATCTAAAATGCATAGTGCAACTTGCTCGCAGACTTGTCATGAAGATAAACTCATTCCAAGTGAGATTTGACCTTAGTAGATTCAATGGATGCCCTGACTGTAGGAGGGTACAACAATTGAACATGGCCTCTATTGGGCATAGTTGAGAGATCTAGGTGGGGGCCTCGACTATAATTGTGTTTCCCCCATGCAATAATAAAGCAATAGAGAAAGTGCCTCTAGGAAACCATTGCAGTAGAGGCACAAAAACAAAATCTAGTAGGGACCAAAGCAAAGAACCATAATAGAGAAATTCAAATGTAGAAGGAATTACCAAGCCATGTCTGAGTGAGAATGAGGTCGACACCCAACAAAATCTAAATTAGTAACTATTGAAATGTGAGAAACCACTAAGTCAAAAACTCATCATAATACTGGTCATTCATGGCTAAACATAAAGATCAAATTCTTTAAAAGTTAATTAGAATAAAAAATATAACTATAATTGCGAGTACCATAATAATATTGCAAACCCAACATCAAACATCATTACCATAAAATTACATATTATAAAATTATAATTATTACATTATATATCCCAAAAAAAATTGTGAATAACATGTCCTATGTACTCAAAGAATCACACATCCCTATTATCTAATTCAAAACAATACAAATATTATTAGAATTATATACCATATAATAATATATTTTTAAATGCCCAATAACCTTATCAATTTAACTCAAGAATTTGTCACTATTTTTCCACAGGGAATATCAAGTAGAATATCACTACTAATGGTCTATTAATGCCATAAGAAAATCAAGTGTGCATTACAAAGCATTGCCTACACATTTAAATAATAAAATGTTAATGTCTCTTTATAATTATGTTAGCTATGGTCCAATAGTAGTAAGTGGTGGTAATAATAATATTGAAGTAAAAATCAAATGTGCATTAAAGAGCATTACATATACATTTAAATGTCTCTTTACAGTTATGTTAGCTTTGGTCCAATAGTAGTAAATGGTAAATTGGTAAGGGTTTATACATATATATATTCTTTACAGTTATGTTAGCTATGTTAGCTGTGGTCCTATAGTAGTAAATGGTAAATTGGTAAGAGTTTATATATATATTAAAGTTTTAATGAAATTTAGAAATGTGGATAATAATAATGTTTATGTCTATTTGTTAAGAGTTGTTTAGTTGTGGTTAAATAGTGATAAATGGTAAATTGGTAAGCATTTTTTTATATAAACAAATATACTTATATAAGTTTTAATGCAATTTGGATAATAATAATGTTTAGCTCTATTTGTTAAGAGTTCTTTTGTTGTTTGAATTTAATTTAAATGATTAAAAACATGTTATTTTTTTACTCATCTAAATTTATTTTTTAAGTTATATATTAAATTATAAAATATTTTTATATAATAATTTTAAACTTTAGTGATTTTTTTGCATGTCACCTATTAAATTATAATAAATATTCTTTTGTAATGACCTCAAATATTGTTATTTAAACAGTCCTTTTAGAATGAAAGATATATATATTTTTACATAATATAGAAATTACCTTTTTCTGAATTTTTTTATTTATTTCATTACCAGTACCATTTTTTTTCTTATTAAATTTGATATTCTATTGATTATCTCAAAAAGAGCCTACATTTCATGCTGCGATTCATACATTACTATAATATATTGTCGTGGCTTCCACTTTACCATTGCCGTGTAGGTATTATTTGAGGAAGAAAAAGCCAAATTTTGTATCATGCTAAACGTGACACAATGGTGGGTATTGTGTTTTGCATAAATTTTACATCACTTCCCAACATCATCCATTTTAAGTGCAAGTTTTAAGGAAAAATAGTTTTATATTTTTTGGAAAAATAGTTTTATATCTTTTGTATAGTTAAATTGGTAGGAGTATTTATGGAATTTTGAATCAGTGACCTTCCAACAAAGAGTACTTTAATAGTGCATCCTTCAATTCATTATCTACACCCTATGGGTAAGTTTTATAATTCATTTCATTATGATTAATTATTTTAAAGCCTATGCCTTTCTCCAAGTTCTTTCTCTTGAAAATGAAACCAATATAAAACCATTCACTGTTTTATGAGATTTGAGCATCATTATCAAAATCATGGTTATGAAACTAACCTCATTTAGTAATAAGTTATCTTAGATTGTTGTCTTTGTTTTATGCTGCACCACTTTCCTGGATTTTATATATGAGGATCACTGAGCCTGTTTATTTTTAATTAACTAGTATTGGAGATTATGAGCTAGGTCTATTTTAAAATCACCTATTTAATTAGTTCCATGTCAACCCAATATTCACCCAACACTAGGTTCCCTAGGGTCTACTTCTCTGACCCAATTGTACTACGAATTTAATTCTAGTTATATTTGGCTCAACACCAATCTAGAACAAACATATTGAGCATAAGTTTCACTCTAGGTTCACTAGAGGCTACTTTCACACTGTGTTTATTCTCTCCTTTGGATATGGAGGCTTGTCTTTCAACCAAATCTCATTTAGTGTACTATTATATATGATTTTCTACTTCTCTTAAGTTAGTAATCATTCTTAGGGATTTCCTCCCAAACTATAATCAATTATGGCTATCATTTGATGCTTTTCACAACTCTTCTCCCAAAGTAGTGTAGGTTGGTTCTACCCACAATATTATATGATATTTCCGCATCCAATATATTGTATTACCTGAACTATTGTTATATATATTTTTTCCTATTAGATGTGGAGCTTGATTATCTTCTTGATTTTGAGGTCTTGTTTTAGCCACATTGGACCCTAGTTCTGTTAGGTCCCTATACTACTAGTGTAACCCCTTATTGTTATTAGTGCAACTCCCTTATTATATTGTTGTTCCCATGTAGTCCCCATATTGTTATTATTGTGTCCCATAGAAGCCCACTATTGTCATTATTGTCTAGTTACATTATTATTGTTATGTCGGCTCTGATTGTATTATGACCCCTTAGGCTCCTATATATAGAAAGGAGGTCTTTTCATTTCTATAATCCAAGAATTGTTCATTTGTGTAATGTAAAGGAGGTTGCCCCCTCGAAGAGGATTATTTTGAAGGAGTTTATCTATCTTTTCTATATTTTTGTGAGCTGGTTTCATAACATTATGTTCTCTAGAGGTTCCCACATCGAAATCATCTATTTCTCTAGATCTCCAAAAAGTCTTGGAAAATAATTCCAAGGTATTTGAGACTCCCAAAGGCCTCCCACCTATTCATTATCATGATCATACTATTCATTTGATTCCAGGAAGTGTTCCTCCAAACATCAGGCCTTATAGATATCCATATGCCCAAAAGAGTGAAGTTGAATGTATGGTTGCAGAAATGCTAGAGTTTGGTATAATTATCCAACCAAGTTTGATAAACGAAGCAAGTGATGAATGGAAGAATGCCGAAGCAGGGTGGGAACTCATTCAAAAGTTGCAGAAGATCCCAGTTCAAACAATATTGCCAGAACTTGACGACGAAGGAAAAGTCATATTGGAACTTGGAGCAATCACAGAAACAAGAACCTGATAACTACGAAATCGATCAATTTAAGAGTATCTCATCAAGTGGAAGAACTTACCCATTGAAGATTCCACATGGGAGGACAATAATTTTATACAGAAGCATCAGAAATACACAAGCGTTGAGGACACTACTTTTTTGAAGGAGAGGGGCATGTTAGGTCCCTATACTACTAGTGTAACCCATTATTGTTATTAGTGCAACCTCCTTATTATATTGTTGTTCCCATGTAGTCCCCATATTGTTATTATTGTTCCCCATAAAAGCCCGCTATTGTTATTATTGTGCAGTTACATTATTATTGTTATGTCAGCTCTGATTGTATTATGACCCCTTAGACTCCTATATATAGAAAGGAGGTCTTTTCATTTCTATAATCCAAGAATTGTTCATTTGTGTAATGTAAAGGAGGTTGCCCCATCGAAGAAGCTTATTTTGAAGGCGTTTATCTATCTTTTCTATCTTTTTGTGAGCTAGTTTCATAACAAGTTCCTAACATGGTGGCAACATTGCTCGTAGGATCACCGTTAGGGGGGTCTAGGGGGGACAACGACAATGGTAGGTTTAGGCTTGAAAAATTTAACGGAAAAACTACCAACTATGGAAGATGAAAATTGAAAATTATTTGTATCAGAAATATATTTACTACCATTGAGCAAAAAATTAAAGAAGCCAACAAGTATGATGGACAAAGAATGGGATTTTTTTTACAGAAAGGCACTAGGAACAATACGACTATGGTTGGAAGTGCCGGTGACAATCAAAATTTCAAAGGAAACAACAACAAAAGGTCTAATGACGACATTGGCCAAACTATATGAAAAACCTTCAGCCTCAAATAAGGTGTTTCCTATGAAGCATCTATTTAATATGAAGATGTCAGTACATGGATTTGTTGCTGATCATTTAAATGAATTTAACATGGTTACTAGTTAGTTAAGTTCTATAGAGGTAAATTTTCATGATGAAGATAGGGCTCTATTATTTATGTGCTCATTTCTAGAAAGTTGTAATGGCTTAGTCATGGATATTAGTAACTTTGTCTCTAGATATAGTACTTTAAAGTTTGATGATGTTGTTGGTGCTATCCTTAACAAGGAAATGCGAAGGAAAAGATCAGGTGAGAGAACATGTAATGCTTTAGTTGAAAATACTAGGGGAAGAAAGATAGAGAGAGGAAAGATCCCCAAACATCACAATAAGTCAAGGAAATCTAGATCCAAGTTTAGGTTGGCGATAGTATGTTGGAAATGTTGGAAGAGAGGACACCTGAAGAAAGACTGTACATCTCAGAAGGGAAAAGAAGATGATGGACAACAAGAGAACAATCTTGAAGTGAATGTAACAAGTAATGTGTTGCGATATGCACTGATTCTTTCATTATAAAATATTATTGATGCTTAGGTAGTAGATTCAGGGGCTTCATTCCATGCCACACTTGATAGGAAAAAATTTTATGACTATGTTCAAGGAGATATTGGACATGTTCATTTGGGTGACAATAAACCCTATAAAATCATTGGAATGGGTAAGGTTTTTAAAAATAAATAGAATGAAAACTAATGGATATTAAAGGAGGTAAGGCATGTTCTAGATCTAAAGAAAAATATAATCTCAACAGGGTAGTTGGGAATTGAATACTGTGTAACTACATTTACAGGAAAAACATGGAATGTCACTGAAGGAGCCCTGGTAATAGCAAAGGAGAAAAGGTTGGCACATTATATTTATGCATTGATATTTCTAATTCTATTAATGATCTAATTTCCACAACAACAGATACAACACTCTAGCGTTATAGGTTTAGGTAAAAGAATGAGAATGGGATGCAAATTCTTCACTCAAGGAATTTGTTTCAAGGTTTGAAGCATATTGATTTGGATTTATGTGAGAATTACATTTATGGAAAACATAGGAGAGTCAAATTTCTCAAAGTTGGGAAAAAAGGAAGAATGAAAAATTAGAGCTTGTGCATGTAGATGTATGGGGACATGCTCAGGTATCATCTCTCAGTTGTTTTCACTATCATGTTACTTTTATTAATGATGCAACTAGGAAACCTTGGTATATTGTATTTGAAATAAATATAATCTCCTTGACACTTTTAAGAAATAGAAAGATTTGGTTGAGCATGAGACAAGAAATAAGTTGAAGTGTCTTAGATTAGATAATGGAGGTGAATAATGCAACAAGGAGTTTGATAATTACTGTTCAGAGAAAAAATTTCTTAGAGAGAAGACAGTTCCAGGAACACCACAAGAAAATGGTGTGTCAAAAAGGATGAACATGAAAATTGTGGAGCATGCAAGGTGCATGAGATTGCATGTAGGATTTCTCTTACAATTTTTGGAAGATGTTGTAAATATTATTGTTTATCTAATAAACAAAGGGCCTTTAAGTTCCTTGGAGGGTGGTATTCCAGAGGAGGCACGAACAGGTAAAACAATAAACCGTTCATTTCTAAAGACTTTCGGATGTGAAGACTTTTCCCACATTAATAAACAAAATAGAACAAAGCTTAAGAAAAATCAAAGAAATGTTACTTTATTGGATATGGTGTTAATGATTTTGGTTATCGCTTATATGATTATGAGAATCACAAAATCATTAGGAACAAAGATGTCATATTCAATGAAAAGGTCTTTTATAAGGATCAGATGCAGGGAAAGAATTAATAAAAGGAAAACAAAGAATACACAATGTTTGATGAGATCGTAGAAAAATTAAAGGTGCCTAAAAATCATAATGATCAAAAGCCACAACAACAACATGCACCTCAAACACCTGAAAGTGGTGTTAGAAGATCTACCAGGATAAGTAAACCCCTTGAATGATACTCTCCTTCATTATATTATGTATGTTGACTAATTTTAGTGAACCAGAATGTTATGAAGAAGAAATACATGTATAAACTATGAAGAACTGGGAGCAAGCCATGAAAGAAGAGATGGACTCCTTGGTACATAACAAAACTTGGCCTTTAGTCAATTTGCATGTAGGTAAAACACCATTGCAGAATAAATGGGTTTACAGGTTAAAGGAAGAAGATGGAGGAAAACAAAGGTATAAGGTTAGACTTGCGGTGAATGGGTTTGAACAAAAGAAAGGTATAAACTTTGATGAAATATTTTCTCCTGTTGTTAAAATGACTTCAATCCGAACCATTTTAAGTTTAGTGGCAATAGAAGATTTACATATTGAAAAGTTAGATGTAAATACAACCTTTCTCCATGGGAATTTGGAGGAAGATATTTATATGAAGCAATCATAATGGTATGAGGTGAAAGGGAAGGATAAATTATTATGAAGGTTGAAAAAGAGCTTATATGGCTTAAAATAAGCATCAAGGGAATGGTATCTAAAATTTGTCAGGTTTTTGTCTGAACAAGGTTATACTAGATATCACTCTAACCATTGTGTTTATCTTAAAAAGAAAAATGATGGCAACCATATTATATTGTTATTGTATATACATGACATTCTTGTTGCAGAGTCTAACATGCAGGAAATAAATGTGCTCAAAGGAAAATTGGAAAAATCATTTGCAATGAAGGATTTGGGTGCTGCAAAACAAATCCTTGGTATGAGAATAACTAGAGACAAGAAAAATCACAAATTAACATTGTCTTAGAGTGAGTACATAGAAAATGTGTTGGAAAGATTTAATATTCAGAATGAAAAATCAGTTAGTACACCTTTGGCCAGCCATTTCAATCTAAGTAAGGAGATGTGTCCCAAGCCCAGGAAGAGATGGATTATATGTCTAAATTTCCATACGCATCAACAATTGGAAGCTTAATGTATACAATGGTGTGCACAAGGTTTGATATTTAACATGCAGTGGGAGTTGTGAGCATGTATATGAACAATCCAAGAAAAGAGCATGGGATGGAAATGGAGTGAATTCTCAGGTATTTGAGAGGTACCACTAATCAAGTGTTATGTTTTGGTGGTTCAAACATTGCTCTACAGGGATATGTTGATGTAGATATGGCAGGTGATAAAGATAACATGAGGAGCACCACAAGGTATGTGTTTACTGTAGGTGGAACAACTGTCTGTTGGGTTTCAAAAATGCAAAGTGTTGTTGCACTTTAAAGAATGGAAACAAGGTATGTTGCTGCTACATAGGCGAGTAAAGAAATGATTTGGTTGAAAATGTTTATGGATGAATTGGGTAAGAAGTAGGATATGGGAAGGTTATATAGTGAAAACCAAAGTTCCATTCATGTTGCAAAGAACTCAACATTTCATTCGAAGACTAAACATATACAACTCAAGTACCATTTCATACGACCATTTTTTGAAGATGGACAGTTGAAGCTGAAAAATATACATTAGCCATAATATTGCAAATATGTTAACAAAGGTTGTAGCTAGGGAGAAACTAAGATTATACTTAATTTCAATTAGTCTTCAAGTATGATGTTGAAGATGAGAAACAACCAGGTTCAAGTGGGAGAATTTCCAGCAAGTGAACCATTGGTGGAGTTGCTATAATTAGTTTCCAAGTGGGATATTATTGGCTGTGGAGCCTGACTATATTCTTGATTTCGAGGTATTATTTTAGTTGCGCTGGGCCCTAGTTCCTAACAGTGCGGAAACACTTCCTGTAGTATCACTGTCAAGGGGGTCTAGGGGGGATGCCGACGATTTAATGAGCCCCCCCTGACGTTGCCCCCAAAGATTTTTTTTTTGATAAAATTGCCTTGTAAAATATTGTAATTTCGTAGTCAATTCATGTTGTTCATTAGGTGAAAGATATGAAAGTAGAATTTATGTTAATTTAGGGTTTTTTTCCCTAGAAGGAAACCCTCAGTTTATCTGAGGGAATTATATTGCAATTTTATATAATTATTCCATGTGAGAAAGAGAGAGGATTGTGTTAGAGCGAAGAGGAAATTACAACAAATTTAATGTAGGTTGTATCTATTCATTTTGCTGGATAATATAAAAGGAAGGCCCAACTGTTTCTCCATGGATGTAGCCCAAATTGGGTGAACCACATATATCTATGTCTCTTGTTTTATTCTTTTTTGTGTTTGTGATTTCGCAATATTTTATGTGTTCCATTGCTCTGTTATTTAATTTCTAACATTTTCTAAATTGTCTTCAATATATCTAGATGTCTCATAGCCTCAGGCCGATGACATTACGACATGTATTTCATTTTTCATTTTAGATACATTTGATGATTTCACTATGGAATTTCTCTCCCGCCTTGCTTTTCTCCTACATGGGATCCCTCCCTTATTCTGCAAGGATTCATTCTTCCTAGTTGTGCATCAATCCATACATTAACTTCTAAAGTCTTTCCATATATTTTAGTTATAGACCCTATCTTATCTAGGAATAAGTGTTGTACAACAATGAGCTTTCTATTTTTGAGGTGAGTGTAACACCCTCGCTATTCTCCCCTAATTTTTGTAATGTAAACGTAGTCTGACTATGAATGATTATATACTTAATCGAATAGCCTTAAGGGTGGGACCACATATCCACGATCTAAGAAAGAAGAGGAAGATGAATTTTATCTAGAAGAAGGATCTAGAGAAATAAAGCATTCCCCAAGGAACACAAAGATACACACAATAAAATTAATAAAAAGGCATTTGAACAACAGAAAGGAGCTTGGCCCGAGGTTGGTCTCTTCTTGGTCCATTGTTGGAAGGAATGGGAATTTGGTATTGAGAAATAATTTTTGGAGCCCTAGTTGAGAACTGGTGTGGCCTACTAAGGTTGAGGGAATGGAATTGGACCATGTCTATCTGTCCAAGCTTGGAGAAGTTAAAAGAAATCTCTAAGGAGATGGGTGATGGGTGCTTTTTGAAGGGTAAATAAACCACAAGGAAGGATGGTGCTTGTTGGGAGGGATGATAAACAACCCAAGTTACTTACTATTGGTTCGATGAAGCACTCTCGGAGTGATTTCCACAACTGATAAACCACCCAGATGCGTGAAATTTCTGTAGTTCTTCCCTAGTTAATAAACCACTCAAGGTGCTTGCTAAAGGGTTGATGAACCACAAGGCAAGAGGGAACTTACTAAGAGGGTTAATAAACCACCAAGGGTACTTATTGTTGGGATGATAAACCATTCTTAGAGTGATTTCCACAACTGATAAACCACCCAAATGTGTGGAAATTCATGCAGTGCTTGCCTAGCTAATAAACCGCCTGCATATGTAAAATTGCATAGTCCTAGAGCTAAGCATGGAATTTTGTTGAAGTTACTGAAGGAAATCCCCTTGGATTGTGGAGTTGGTTTGGGGATGAAAACTGCAAGTAATACTGGATGCAGTTAGTCTATGGTTGGGTGGAAAATCAAAGTCCCATCTTTAATTTCATTCATCATTATACATACTTTAAGATAAGTGTTAATAAATCCTTAGTTATGAATTTGTTGAATGGTTCTTTATGAAAATAATGTATAGCTCGATATTAATATTCATGGCTATAGGATACTGATGCATGAATGCAACAAGACTGGATTTGCCTTGAATGTGCTATGAATTTAAATTGGTATTCTGCCTTGTGATTATAAGAAAGGTGTCTTGATATTTGATCCACAAATATAATTTGTTGCATGTGGCTATGCAGGGCTTGGTAATTATAAATTGTTTTCGTGCTTGGATTGCATGTTAAATTTGAATACTATTGGACTTGTTTAATATTATTAAAATATGCTAAGGGCTTGGTCTAATGCATGTTGAGACATGTTGTGTAATTATGCCCTTAAAAATATTTAATTTCCCTATATGCTTGTTGTTATTTATGCGCTATGTCTAATTTAACTGATTTGTTGAGAAGGACTAAGATTCAAGAAGTTTTAAGTGCATTTAAATTGGGGATAAATCCCTTGCTCCTAAACGTAATGGAAAATGGATTGGAGCTCTTGTCGTTTTTCTCTAATGAGCTAGATCAGGGCAAAGACTTGAAGTTCTTGTTTGTCTATATAATTTAACTGTTCATATTAGGTGTTGGGCGTCCAAAATCTCAATGTCCTCTTTTACCGTCATTTCCATAATTTTACCATATTCCACAACTCTTTACCATATTCTGTAACTCCATAACCCTACATTAATAGCCATTTTCATGATCGTATGTGTTTATTATTATTATTTTCCAAGTCATTTGTTTTAAGTATTTTAAGAGAATTTATGATTAAATATTAGGAAATGAACATGTTTTCATATATATCTAAAAATGGTATGAATTTTATGATATTGTAGGCCTATTTGAAGATTCTAGAAGGGCCATATTTGTCTACTTTACTACAAATTCAAATTTCAATTCCAACTCATGAAGATTTGTGGAATAATTGTATAAGATTTGGATCATTAATTAAGCACATTCAAAGGAGAAGAATCATGGATGTTTTGAGATGTGTCTCCTATCAAAACTAGGAGAGACTTTTGAGAGGATTTGTATCTCATATTTTTAGGTGATTGGCTATAACCACAAGATATAAATGTGGATTTAGGAGAGATTTGAGGATCTATATTTATTGATTACTTATCTTAAATTTTTGTATAAATAAGAGTGCATCCTTCATGCAAAGGGGTTCTAAGTTCCATCTAAGATGTAATTTGTAAATTGAGGATAGAGAAGAAGAGAGTTGAATTGTTGTAATATCTTTGGAGCTTTTCTCCCACTTCATTTTATGGAATACATATTGCTATTTTGATCTCCAAGCTTTGATAATATTTGGGTGTGCTTGCTGAGGAGTGGAAGGCTTTCATTTGTTGTACATATTGGTAACATTGTGTAATTATGTTATTTTATTTATTTTCATTTTAAGCAAGTATGATTTTCAATTCAGCAAGTGTGGTTTTCATTTTAAGAAAGTGTGAATTTCAATTCAACAAGTGTGATTTTCATTTTAAGCGAGTGTGGTTTCATTTATGGAAGTTTAGTTTAGTTTATTTTATGTTATTTTGATTCATGTTGTTTTGTTAAGATTAATTCAATTTCTTTATGTTTGGATTGGATTGGGTTGATTTAATTTGCTTTGTAATTAGTTTCAAGTTTCTTGCATTAGATTAATATATTCTGAGAAATAATCATCTAGTACATATAGTACACACATACTTCACCAGTTCACGAACCTTGGGTTGACAATTAATGACAAAGATTTAACTCACAATTAAATCACCCAACATTTTGGCACTGTTTTCGAGGAGGTATACATAGGTGATTATTTTGAAAGTTTAGACAACTCATGATAGTTATGTTCATTCCTAGATGCATTGTTAAAAGCATATTAAAATAATTTATGATGCATATTCAATAATTTTTCAATACTTTGTACTAATCTGTGTGCAAGACAGAAATTATCAACTTGTTGGAGTAATTCACAGACAATGAAGAATTTAAGGATTGTCCTTCCAAGAACTTTCTCGAATCCTATCAACAATTGGAATATCTGCCTCTCATGAAGAGTATATTTTAACTGCATTTAGAAACTTGTCTCTCTCTCCACCTCCATATTGGGCCTCAAATATGGCCATGTTTTCATCATTAAATACCACCATTCATAACCTATATTCATGTACTATTACACTCATTTCACACCATAATTCCTTATCGCCAATTCACGTCTTACGCCTCATGGTTGATTATCATTAGTTTTCTTATATTTTCTATGATTAAAGATGATTTTGTAATGATTTACTAATGACGATTTTGCTAAGTTCATTTGTCACAGGGTTCCATCGCCGAAATTCTTCACAAGTCATTTGAACTAGTTGTTACAAGTAAAGTACGAGAATATCCAATTTGGGGTTTTTAAATTTCGGCACGCTTTGGGGAAAACCAAGGGAGGTTATTGTCCAAAATAATGTTTTCATACAGTTCCATGTGTTGGATTGCAACCAGGTCGCACATGTGGGTCCCTAGGAGCTAATTAACAAGTCTGCTCAAAATGTGCACAATTTCCAAACTGTCAAGTTTGACCTTTATTTTCGTGAATATGGAGGTGAATCTGGAAAACATGAGAAAATGGGTTTGTTAAAAATATAACAAATTATCCATATCCAAAATGGTTTCTCTAGATTCAAAATTTTATAAAAGTTATAAGCAGGTCTTGGAGGCATTTTTATAAAAAATGATTGTTTTTCCATAGTTCTAGAATCTTGCAAAAAGAGCTAGACATCCAACTTTTGGCATGGTTTCCGAGGATTTGGATTTGAATGAGACAAATACAAGAGAGATTTGTTTTGAAAATATGACAATTTCGGTTCTCTCCAAATAGTTTTCCAAAATTCGCTGTGGTTAGTAAGATATGCCAATATCTTTGGAGTTAGTTTGTCAAAATTGTTCAATTTTCCATAATTGAGGAAAATGACTAATTCGCCTTGTAAATCTTATAAATGGCTCAGCCATGGTTTGTATTGTAATATTTTGAAGTTTGTAAAAGGAAGAGGAGCATGGAAGGAATAAAGGATGGATTGAAGCTCTTTTGTAATAATAATTGCATCTTAATTGAATTTTGCTTCATCTCTAAATCCTTTGTAAGTATTATGACCGTGTTTTGAATTTTATTTCCAAATCTAACTTGCTCCAAGAGTGGAGAGGGCCCACCACCACCTAGAAGCAAGTTCTGTAGTTCATTCCAATCATAGAGATTAGATTTGCAAATGATTTTCATTAACAAATGTTTTCATGAGTTCAATCCGAAACTTATAGTTCAACATTTTGATTTCGATTAGAGTAATTTTGTTTTCCATTACATGCAATTTGAATCTTATAATTCAACATTTTGATTTCAATTTGAATGATTTTGTTTTCCATTGATGCAGTCTGAATCTGGTAGTTAAAGTATTTTGATTTCAATTAGGAGTAGTCTAGGTTTGAATTGGCATTGCAATTGAAGTAATTTAGTCTTGAAATGGTCATTGCAGTAATTTAGTCTTTTGATGATTAAGCAAAGTAGTGGATCTTTGTGTGATCCCGGGAATTAGATTAGACATAGTATTGTTTGGATTGTTTATTTCCTTAGCTTAAATCATTTGGATTATAATTAATTTTGTTTGAATTGACATTAGCATAATCTTGATGCATTTTTGAGTTAGTCTCGATTGATTTAAGATTCTTGCATTTAGATTAAATATATCTTAGTGTTTGATTTAATATTTCCATTACTTAGATTAAGATTGAAATTGTTTGAATGATATTTGTATCGCTTGGTTTATGATTAATTAGAGTTAGTTTCGTTTGCACATTAATTAGAATTTCTTATTCGTATTTTTTGAGCGTGTTTTCCTTAATTGATTAGTTTCAATTAGAAATAGCAAATATGTACTTACAAAATAATTGATTTCATTTCTATTTTAGATTAGACGCTCTGATCCTGCGTTACCTGCGCTTGCGCCTCGAAGCTTACGAGTCTCGGATTGATAATTTAATGTTGGAATTATAACACATAATTTCCGCAAAATTCCATAAGAAGATCTTCAAGTCTCTTTTGATTCTACTTGTCAATCTGTTGAAGAGACTAAAGAATCATGGAATACTTTTGATGGGGAGCAACCATTAGAATCTAAGATTGAGGAATGCATAATAAAGAAGGATATTCAATGTGATCTAAACCAAGAAAGGAATAAAAAATGCCATAGCTTTATTGAAATATGGTTCCAATCAAGGATCAAGTCACATCACTATTTAATTCTTCCTTACTTCTTGATTGCATTATCAAAACAACTGGTCTTTCATGCTTTGATGTACTTTAATGCATATTTTTCAAACCAAAGAATGAATATCTTTTACTCCGCGAACACACATGGTTACACTGGAAATATGCATACACTTGAACCAAATTTTCTATTTCGAGTAGAATAGGACAAAATCAATAAATAAAACCAAGTTTAGTGATGTTTTAAAGTTTTTTTTGTTAAGTTAGATTTTATTTTATTTGCAATTTTATTTTTGGTGGTGCAGTAAGAGCCACCTCACTTACTAATCGTTTAGCAAGAAAATCTAGAAAGAGAGGAAAACAAACAGAGTTTTGAGAGCCAAAATTTGAAGTGAGAGATTAAATCCTTTTTTTTTAATTTAATTTAATTTATTTATTTTAGATTTCAAAAAAATAAAAGAGTTGACAATTTTTTTGAGTATATTATCTTCTTGTGCCTTGTACGACTTGAAAGATCAGAAAGGAAAATTGAATAAAGTTAGCTTTGAAAAATTGCAATAAAACTCATAGATCTAAAAGTTGGATAGGAGATCTAAATTCATTATTCATTCTAAAAATACTCAAAATTTAATCATTTCAATTAGATATATTTCAAAATTTGCTAAACTTTTCTCAATTTTTTTTTTAAAATAACGTCTTTACTTTTGAATTAAAAAAATACAAAGTGCATAAATTAAACTGAAGATATCTCACAAACCAGGAACTGAATTTTCGTAATTTTTTTATAGGAAGTGCATAATATTTTGATGAAAAATCCCTGCAAATTTCAGCCCGATCTGCTTCACGATTTTCGAGAAAATGAAGATCATCACCTACCTCTATTTCGCTTATATCTCGAGATAAATGCATTGGATCGATTTGATTTTTGGTGTACAAAAGAACTAGGACCATAGGAACCTTCATAAAAAATTTCAGCCCTATCTGATCTATTGTTTGTGATAAAATCGTTTCTAAAGTTTACAACAATTTCAATTATATCTCGAAATCCGTGCATTGGTTGGTGTTGATTTTTGGTGTGCATAAACATTAGAATAGTAGGAAAATGTCCAAAAACGTCCAACCCAATCCAAAAAATAGTTTGTGAGAAAATGGCCCACAAATTTTGTTGTGACACACCTTGTAGCAACCTGTAAAAAAAAAAAAAAAAAATTGAGTTGTAGCTTTAATATTTTCCCAATTTTTATAGAATAAATTGGTTGTGAGATCCATTCTTTTGGCAATAGGATGATTTCAAATGAAAATAAAATATTTATGGCATGAAATTGATTGAAAAGTGCACTTAGACACTTGATTTTCTTCTAAAAATCTTGAATTTTGTTTTGTTGGGAATTTGTCAAATTGTTGTCTCATTAATCAAATTTGTAGAATGATTAATATTTTTAACTTTAATTGACGTTTTTATGGCTTTTATTTCAAAAATTTGAAATGTGGCTTATTGGTAAGTCTTTGAATTTGTAAAAGAGGGGTCATGAGTTCAATTTCAGTAAAATCCAAAAGTTGTTAACTATTTTATAATTTTGACAATCCTTAACTAGGTAACAATTTTGTTGGATTGGTCCATGTGGTTGCGTATTATTGGTCAACAATACACAATCATTGCCATGTTGCCCACCATGTTACCTTGAACAATCAGTTCGCCATCTCTGCATGCCATGTCATCTACCCACTTCAACATCCATGTGGCATTCCCTGGTGTTGCCACGTGGCACCCATGCACAATAAAATCTTGAAGCAATCATAACTCTTTCATATGACATCAGTTTTCGATGATTCAAACATCGTTAGAAAAATATTGACAAGGTCTATGTGATGAGGGAGTTTTCATTAGCATTTGAAACAGTAAAAAATAGAATAAGTTACCAACAAAACATTAACAAGTAATCCAAAGTACCACTTTCCAAACAGGTAAAAGTGCATTTAATTTTTCTTCCTTGAATTTGTTTTATTAGTACTATTTCTAAGTTTTTTGTATGTGTATATATCAAATGACGAGAGACTAATCACCTCTCTATCCCGATAGTCTTACATTTTATTGCAGAAAAGTGTTTAGTTTTTGTAGGTTCCAGGACAATGAAAGAAGATCACCATATGCACGAGTTCCTTTTAAAGACCAAGTTTCTTTTAGAAGAACATGTTTATTCCATGTAAAATCAGATCCATTACACCATTTATACTAAACAAGGCCTCTCAAATACCAATTTTACCATTGCTACTCATTCTAAACCTACAATCGATCCATAAATTTCCATCTCCATACTTCCAAACCATGATTTCAACCTCATTCTCCCTTTGCAATATTCATACTTTCCTGCCTCATTTTCACTCACCCTTAACCCAAAAATAGATTCATTTAACCCCCTTACAAAGTTGAATCACTCCAATTTCCTCTTCCTTTCTGTCATATAAAAATTGTTTCATAATGCAAATATTTCATCTATGGTCCTTCAAATTATTATTTTATACTTGCGTTAGATGATGGAGGATTCATTAAGGCCTCCCTTCTAACAAGTCTTGATCCATCGACTTTGATACATCATCTAGGATAAAGACTAGATATCTTTCGAGTACCTTGAGGCTTGCATGCCTTAATGGCAAGTTCTCTTGCCAATAAACAGTGGGAATACATGAATGTTCCTATTTATCGAATCT
Organism: Pinus taeda; assembly: GCA_000404065.3. NCBI lineage: Eukaryota > Viridiplantae > Streptophyta > Pinopsida > Pinales > Pinaceae > Pinus > Pinus taeda. The sequence continues at coordinate 287,826 of APFE030799537.1, forward strand.
TCTAGGTGACTCGACTACGACACATCCATGCATACCTAGTAAAGTGTACTTAGGCATCTTGACTCTCATTGACATCAATGGTGAGTAGCCTCATGTTGGTTAATGCCATTCGTTAATGGTCAGTAATCCAACAATTTCTTTTCTATGTTCGACATCGACACATCTATTCACATATATAAGAATTGTGCCATCAAGTGGGAATGAATGAAGACTATATGATTTCAACAGCTTGTAGCAGGACTCAACTAAGAATTTAGTAGTCGCAACATTGTCCTAGCAATAAAGATTCCAATTTCAGATCAGATTCATCCTCTATTCATACAACCAAGAGAAAGAAAAAAGAAGATCAGATTCTTTTACTTCACATTTCATGATCCAACAACAACAACAATAGTCTTCTATATATATAGCTTGTCCACTTTTCAGGTAGGTGAAGGTATGTTGTTTTTTAATATTTAATCATGTAATTCCTTAAATATTGAAATTGTGATTTTGGAAAATCTCTCACCACATTTATATTCCCTTTCTCATTTGCCAAAAATTGAAAACACCTTTAGTTGGGGAGAATGGATATCAATTCATATTCATATGTCACATTTCATTTCATCCTAACCAAGATATTTTTCCCAATCGACTATTATTGCTTTTTTATTCCAAAAGTGTATATTTTTTGCAATGATCAATTGATAAGCACATTAAATGGATGAAAACCAGTATGGGGCCTTAAAAAAGTAATTTTCAATGTTTTCAAGTATTTTGATGCAACAAAAATAAGAAAAACATTGTTACACAAGAACCAATACTCATAAATTTTTTGTTTTCACACAAGAACCAACCATAAAAAAATATGTTGCAATCAAATGTCTTTCAAAGTAAACTTTGCAAAGAGAATAAAATTATCAAATGATATTATTAATCAAAGTTAAAAGAGAATCAATACAAATCCAAATTTCATATAGAAACAAAACATTTCAAGAAGATCAACTTTTGATTAAAGGAATCGATGCAAATTTGCATGAGGACATGCAACATCTTTAGTTGGGGGGAAATGTTGGGCCTCCAAAATTTCATCCCATTTTACCCTCATTCCCATCATTTTACTATATTCCATAACTCTTTACCATATTCTATAGCTCCATAATCATACATTAATAACCATTTTCATGATCATATGGGTTTATTATTATTATTTTCCAAGTCATTTATTTTAAATATTTTAAGAGAATCTATGATTAAATATTAGGAAATTAACATGTTTCATATATATCTAAAAGTGGTATGAGTTTTCGGATACTGTAGACCTATTTGAAGATTCTAGAAGGGTCATATTTGGCTACTCAACCACACATTCAAATTTCAATTCCAACTCATGAAGATTTGTCGAATAATTTTAGAAGATTTGGATCATTGACTAAGCACATTCAAAGGAGAAGAATCATGGATGTTTTGATATGTGTCTAAGACCAAAACTAGGAGAGATTTTTGAGAGGATTTGTATCTCATATTTTTAGGTGATTGGTTGTAACCACAAGATATAAATGTGGATTTAGGAGAGATTTGAAGGTCTATATTTATTGATTAGTTATCTTAAATTTTTGTATAAATAGGAGTGCATCCTTCATACAAAGGGGTTCCAAGTTCCATCCAAGATGTAATTTGTAAAGTGAGGATATAGAAGAAGAGAGTTGAATTGTTGTAATACATTTGGAGCTTTTCTCCCACTTAATTTTATGGAATATATATTGCTGCTTTGATCTCCAAGATTTGATAATCATTCGGTGTGTTTGCTGAGGAGTTGAGGCCCCCCATTAACCACAATTTGCATACCTTTTTCATTTGTTGTACATATTGGTAACATTGTGTAATTATGTTATTTCATTTATTTTCATTTTAAGCAAGTGTTATTTTCAATTAAACAATTGTGGTTTTCATTTTAAGCAAGTGTGATTTTCAATTCAACAAGTGTGATTTTCATTTTAAGTGTGGTTTCATTTCAAGCAAGTGTGGTCTCATTTATGCAAGTTTAGTTTAGTTTCTTCTATGTTATTTTGATTCATGTTGTTTTGTTAAGATTGATTCAATTTCTTTATGTTTGGATTGGATTGGATTAGATTGTATTGCTTTAATTTCCTTTGTCATTAGTTTCAAGTTTCTTGCATTAGATTAATCTATTATGAGAAATAATCACGTAGTACATATAGTACATGTATACCTCATCAGTTCATGAAACTTGGGTTGAAATTAATGATAGGGATTTAACTCACAATTAAATCACCCAACATCAGGCATGATGGACCAAGGCAAGGCCTGAAAAATTAATTATTTAATGATTTCTAATCATATTTTATTAGTGTGGGGCCTTTCGGGGCATATATTGCTTATATATAAAATTACACGAGTTAACTTTATAATGAATAATGGGCACACCTGTGGAGGGTACAGGTTGATCAAGGCTTTATAGGTTTGAGGTTGGTTATCACAATTAATGCCCTGAATGGCCTAAATGCGGGCCTAGGCCCAAATGAGTTCAAGGGTTCGACCTCCGGAAGTGAAAAGTATGTTTGATAGCCTGAATGGCCCGAAGAATCAAAGGTGTGCCCACACCTAAATCAATTCAAGCTTCAAGAGTCCAATATATATTATACCATATTCACACTGAGGGGCTCAAAGTCCCAAAATATTGATCTAATGGGAATTACTCGCAGAATACGTTAAGAGGTCAATCTTGTGGGCTCGCGAGGTTAAGCGATGTGGCTGGATCCACGTAGGCTTAACTAAGGACGTGATAGCACCAAGGAGTGGAGTGACGCTATGAGGGAGAAAAGTAGGTGCCATGTGGGTGTCACATGGCAAGTCCTTGTCTATGTGGTAGGGTTTTAATGGTGAATGTTAAAATTCTCATAATTTTTTATCCGGGTATTGAATTGAGGTAAAAATTATATCACTATAAGGCTCTCAACAAGATGGTCATAGTTTTAGAGAATTTGGTATCTACGGATAAATACTAATTCCCTAGATAAGTAGCCATATCTAGAACAACAGTTTAAAGCACTTTAGCCTTTTCCTATATGCAATAGATAAGACAAAGAAGATGAGAAGACCTACTTGTAGTTTCACTTTCCTCTTGTCTCCTTTGTATCGATCCCGTCACTCCTTCCCGTACTTAACACGCTTGAGAAGTACCTATAAACATCAACAGAATACAAAGAACCAATCAAAGCAAAAGATCTATTGAATACAAGTAAATGGAATCAAATACATTCACACATATAAGCATCATATAACAAGATAAGCATATGGAAAAAGGTTCAAATACTTTATTGAATAGAAGAAGGAATTACAACCATCAGGTCTGATTCGAATTCACTCCTCCAACTTGGATCCCATCCACATCACATCAAAATCATGACAAACTTGTAGCATAACAATACTTGTCTCAAAGCCAATTCTAATAGCAACATTATCTCCTTACAATTCAACATAGTCTAGCCTCTGATCACTTAGATGAGTGTTCAATTTATAAGAGGATGAAGGAGGTTATGTCATAAATGGGGGTATTGAATCGCCTTCCATACTTAGAATTAGTTCCATGGAGGAAGGGATGAGAGGATAATATGAGAGGATAAGTGAGGGAAACTTCTAGATGACTCCAAGAGATAAGAATATTCCCCAAACCCTATGTGAATTTCACTCAATCTCGCCTAGCGCAGGTGAAAGAGGGCCTAAGTGCTCTGCAAAGCACCTTGGCATGGACTTAACTAATCTACAACACACCCTTACATGGGCCTACCTGCGCTAGTCCATTTAGAGGTCATTTCAAGATGTCTTCAAGTCATGAAATTGTCTGGGAAGGAGGCATTCAAAAGGGTGACCTGTTTAGGGCATGTAGCAATTGAAATTAGGGTTTGATGAGCCCTAAAACACTGATATGAACGATGGGAGTGACGTGCCCAAACAGATCTGTAACAACTACCCCCTAACACATGAAGTCGAAAAAATGTTAATGTCAAATGAAATGCTTTACGATGTGACGAGGAGGTTTCAAGGTGGAAGGTGACCTGCATCAATTACAATACATATATCATGATATTTTGATTTTTTACATGAATTGTTGAGGGAAGGCATACCCATGCTCAGCATATAAACTTTCCTTACATGTACACAGATAGTTGTCTACAGATATAGACCCATGATTGGAATGACCTTCAAAGTAAAGCCATTGTACATATGATTTAGTACTCCTGAAATCGCAGCTTGGATGGATGAAACTAGATCCAGGGTATTCTATCTCATTCAATCATTCGCTCGAGTACGAGTCTAACCATGTGAATATGTGATCTGAAGTTGAACATGGGAAGACACCGTCTGATTACCAGCCAATGATTTAAGTCGTTAACAAACGCGAGAGAAATCACCGATAATGATAATGATCCTCAAGGTACTTGTTAGTGTCAGTCTTTCCAGCCTTCCTCCAGTGATCAAATATGCTCTTACAAAGTGATTTTAAGGTGTCAAGGTCAAAGAGTCTTCAAGCAAAGAGTCTTCAAGCAAAATTTGGTCACTGGGCATTAGGTCTAGGGTCTGCTTTCACTCTTTTCAAAACTGCCCAAATGTTAGTATTTGTCGCTATTCAGCTGAGTCTATCATCATTCATAGGGTTTTCATCATCATGTCAGGTTCCATTGGGTCATTTCACACCTTGTTCATGCTTCAGTTGCACCTAGGTAAGGTCATTTCCCTCTCCTAGGGTTTTGAAGGCAATTTCTCTTGGGCGGTCAAATCATTAGCAAAACTTGTATCCAGATGTTCATACACCTTCCCCTATCCTTAATGTACCTTTTGAAACACTTCCCATCACTGAGATCCCCCAAATTCCTCATTTTTACACAAACCCTAGTTTCTTGCCACAACTTGGCAATTTTCTAGGCTAGGCCTGTGTTTTGCCCTTTTGGACCCCTTCCCCTGGTTCAATCTCTGAGATTCAACTTTCCCCTACTTCCTAAGATCCCTCCCTACTTCCAAAAATTTCCCCAAGAATTTAGAAGCCCCTTATCCCCTTCATTTCGCTTCATTTCGACAAAATCCCTTGTTTCACACATCGGGATAAGTTTGACTCAAAAGATGTTTCAGAGCAATCAAAGATGAATTTTGGAAAACAGAGAGAGGTTTTTTTCCAAAACATTCCAAAGCAGAAAAACCTCCCTCACATTTTACACAGGTTTCATGGTTTTAGAGAAATGTCAAAAATACAATCGCCTCGGGAGAATTGATGCACCTCTGAAGTGACCTTGGGAAAATCAAGTTTTATCCTAGCTTGGTTGTCCAAATAACTTTCTTGATGAGTCAAAGGATAACTAGATAAAAATATCTTTCCAATGCACTATCATGAGCTCAATTTGGAGTTGAAGAAGGCACTAAAAACTTGACTGCAACAGCGCTCTGCCTTGAGGCAGCCTCATTTGGCACATTTTGACCAGTCTTGGGAGATTTGATTTTTGACAAGGAAAATGAACTCCAAATTGAACACTTCTAGTTGGGTTGGAAATTAGACTCAAAGGCCTTTCCAACAAGCTATCCTGCACCTGATTTTGACACAGGGAAGGCCTCCAAAAGCCTCCTGCAAAATGCACTATGTAGCTGGGTGCGCGCGGCGCATTAGGTTGGGCGCACGGCGCATCAGGGGCGCGCGGCGCATCAGGGGACCAAACTCAGTGTAAAAATACATTGGTGCGATGCATCAGAGGTGCACGGCGCATTGGGTGAGGCGCGCAGCGCACATGGGTTTTTGCCCAAACTTTGTCCAAGAAAACACTAAAACGCCTCCTCTCAAGCATAAATTCACAGGTAGGCTTATATCCATGGCTCATTCTTGGTTTTGTATGGTTTATGTAAAGGATTATGATATTTTTACCCTAGAAAACCAAATGGAAAAACCCTCCTTTGTCCATTAAATTGCTGTAATAATTTGAATGCCAAAATTGCTGTAGGGTTTCAAAAACAGAGTGTAACCAAGGTTATCAGTTTTTCCCATTTCCCTTTGTTTCCCATTCCCAAAGTAACTCATCAAACTTCCTCATTAATCCCCTCATAATCCGATCATATGATCCCATACCCCCAATTCCTATTTTACAAAGTCCCAAACCCAAACCCTAGTCCATATACTATACCCTATCCCAACAGTCTCTCATTTCCCTTTGGCACACATTTGGCATTGAAACAAGACACCAGGTTCTCATTTTTCATTCTAAACAAACCAAACATACACTTGGCATAGACTTTCAACACCATGGAGGCAAACACTGATAGATTATCTGACCAAGACAGTGACTTCACAACTGAAACTGCATGCACCAGGAGGGCACTAAAATGTCGAAAAAGGGAGGATAGACTTCGAATTTTAGTCGAGGCTTCATTGGCGGGGCACAACACATGATAGAGGGTCTTCACTCCAAATTTGAGCAAATTCGGAGAAAATTTTGTCATTTTGAAATTTTTGGCTTGCAAAACAAGTTTTTTGGCTCAACGCGTAGCGCGCTGCGCGCGACCCATAATATTGGGAGGTCCAAATCACAAATGGCTTATAGTTTTGGATTTGTCATGATGAATTATACATCCTCAGCTATTACCAAAGCATTTCATCAAGTTCTGGGTGACCAAAAGGCTCAAAAACACCATGAAAATCACCTTTCTGCCACTTTTTGCACCAGCAAGAAGTGCTTCCGGGAGAATGCACTTTTGGAGGGTCAAATGGACACCAAATTGGAAAATTCCACTTGGGTTAGAAAGTAGACATCCAAGGATTTCCAACAAGCCAACCTGAGCACAATTTGGATGTTGGGAAGTGCCCCAAAAACAGGTGGAAAGGCGCATGGCGCACAGGGCTTAGGCGCGTGACGCACAGGGCTTAGGCGCGCGACGCACAGGGTTTTTTGGCACAATTTTCACCTTCCAGCTCAGAATTTCGGCCAGTTATGACTAGTTTCACCTCTTGATGTGATTTTTGACCCATCTTGATGTAATTTGATGTGTATGATGTAATTTTGGCACATTTTTACTTATTCTAGAAGATTCATTCACTAAAAGGTGAAAATTTAATGAATGAATTGGTTTCCTAGCTTATAGGGGTAAGTTGTTTGACTACCTAGATTTCAGTTCCTTGTTTAGAATTAGTTCAAACAGCTCCTAGAATGATGAGCTCGACCCCTAGAGGCAAGGAAAGGGGTTAGGATGGTCTATATGATGTAATTTCTCAATCATTTTCAGGAGGTTGGAAGGTTGGACTCTTGGGAATAGCTTGAGACTATATTG
>APFE030799539.1:5069-27031 GCA_000404065.3 Pinus taeda
TTCTGAGACATTTAATTCTACAGTAGTTAATTATCCCACATATGATAAAGAATTGTATGCATTAGTATAGAGTGTGAAAAAGTGAAAACATTATCTAATGGGCAAAGAGACAGTTATACATAATGATCATCAACTACTTCAATATTTACACTCACAAACTAAGTTCCAGCAATCAAGACACTATAGGTGGATGGGTTTTCTACAACAGTTTCATCTTGTCATCAGATATAAAAAGGGCATATACAATAAAGTTGTAGATATGTTGTCCAGACCAATCATAAATTCATCTACTATACTTAAGCATAATTCAGTATTGCATGAAAGCTACATTGAACAATATGCTCAAGATATAGATTTCAAAGATGTATATGCAACTTTAAGTCATGGAAAATAAGTAGAAGAATTGGATTATCATATTAAGGACCAACTTTTGTATCATTTGGGAAAGTTTTGCATTCCTCAAACCGAAAGAGTAAAGATAATTCAAGAAGCACACACTTCTCTAATATTAGGTCACTTTGGTGTAAGTAAAACAGTTGCACAGCTACAAAGATTTTGTTATTGGCCAAAAATGAATGAGACAGTGTCTAGATATATAAGGGGGTGTACCATGTGTGCTAAAAGCAAGCCTAGAAATAGAAAACTAGGCTTGTACACTCCACTACCAGTTCCTTCACATCCTTGGGAAAGTATTTCCATGGACTTTGTTGGGGGGTTGCCTAAATCTAGAAAAGATCATGAATATTTATATGTTATTGTGGATAGGTTCAGCAAAATGTGTATTTTTGTTATATAACTAATCTGAAAATATATGATAATAGAAATAAACCCAGAAATAATATGAAATGCTTCTTTATTAATCAAACCCTTAAGGTATGGAAACACCATACATTCACTCCTTAAGAAATGAGAACACTCCACAAGCCATATGCCTCTCAATGGGGAGTCTCTAGCCTCTATATAGGCCTCATACATACAATACCATGGGTCACTACCATGGTTCCCTCAATACCATCTATCTAATACCATGGGCTTATTACATTATTGCTAACTACTTGTGGTCCCTTACATGATACAGGTCAACCACCTTATTTATTACTATTTCCCATCCCATTATTATTCCATTGGGTACCTCTATTTGTACCCCATATTATCCCCCCTAGGTATACTGCATTCCACCCCCCTGAACATGTTTCATCCTTGAAACATGGGAAGAACACAAATAATAAGATCTACTGAAAAGAGTAGTCCACTGGTACCATGCATGTGCATCTAGCCATCCAAGAGAAAGGTGAACCCTCAATCTCGTTGGTGCCTCGCTCGCTTGAGATGGAAGCTCACCCTCGTGGCTCTTCTGTGTTGATGTGTAGTAGGTGGATCGTTGCTCCTCTCTATCTTTCATGCCGAGGTTGTTTTCCTTGTGGCTAATTTGTTGCCATCTTGTTGGTTGTTTTCTTGCGGGGTGATGTGGGTGGTGATATGCTAAAGTTTTAACCCACGGTGTCTTTTGCTTTAATTCACCACCTAATGGAGCCGGATTGGTAGCTAGTACATGTTGTGACATCTTTTTTTGTTTCTTATCTTCAACCACTGAGCCCTCATCTGATGTATCAGCACCCGTAACCTTTTCTGCGCATCAGCCTCTGTTTGTGTTTGATTTTCAATCATCAAAGGCTCATCATCTGATGTGTAAGTTTCATTAGAGCTTTGTGCTACTGCCTCCTTAGTCTCTGTTTGTGGCTTAATGGAAATATCTTGCAATGTAATTTTCTTCTTTTTATACCAGAGCTTCAGGAATTTCTTCTGCACATTAATATAGATAGTACCCACGGATTCCATCCAAGGATATCCCAAAAAAGCATCCATGTTATCCATATCTAAAGTATAAAAATCACCATGCAACACATACTTATCCATAGAAAGCTTCAAATACTTATAAACTTGAACATCCTCATCATCAACCTGTGTGTTTTCAATGTGTTTGGCTAGAACTTGCAATTTTTTTGCCAAATTAACATTGATAAAATTATGCTTGCAGCTAGGATTTATAGACACAATCATCTTCTCCTTCTGAATCAATCCATGAACCTGCAATAAGGAGACTCCTGTAGAAAATAACCCCTTACGTGTCTCATTCTCCTTTTTTCTAACACAAGACCATTTGTCTAAAAGGACTCTTTCAAATTCTGCATCTGAAAGTTTGGTCAATTGCTTGTTGTCAATTGAGAACCACCATTTGGCAGCCTCAGCTTTGAAACTAAGCGACACTGAACTCTTCTAAAATGTCCCATATGTGAACTTTTGTCTCTGTATGAATTCTTCAATATTAGGGCTATCATCTTTCCCTGTAAAATTAAGATCCGCCATGAAGAGTGCTTTGAAAAAAAATCACTTACTTGGCGAAAAATTGAAATGGCCAGAATTCTGTCAATATTGCTCACAATCCCTATTATGACATGTTTTCGAAAATGGAACAACCATTCTGCATCTTCTTATGTGGTATAAATCGCGATCTAGGCACCAGAATTTCATATTCGCGCTGCAACTCTCCCACCATCACCAAAAATTATGGAAAAAAGAAGAAGAAGAGAAAAAAAAAGAAGTTGATTTTAAAACAACGATATCTCCCTCATCCGGACTCTGATTCAACTATTTTTTTTTTTTTTGAACTTGGGTATTTTTTCACAAACAATCCAAATTTGTAATTAGATTCTTCAGATTGTGCACCAGAATGTACAAATATGCGCTGCAAACCTGCCGACCTGAAAAAATGTCTACAACGCCACTAATTTTTAGATTAGCAATATCTCCTTCATACAAACTCTGATTTGGCCGATTTGTTTTTTGAACTTGGGTATTTTTTCACAAAGAATCTAGATCTGTAATTAGATTTTGCAGATTTTGCTCCAAAACCTATATATCTAATCTGCAAACTCGCCGTCCAAGACAAAATTCCTGCAAAAAAAAAAAAAAAATCTCCACTTTTGCCCAAGAAAGTGCTCTTATACCACTTGTAATATAACTAATCTGAAAATATATGATAATAGAAATAAACCCAGCAATAATATGAAATACTTCTTTATTAATCAATCCCTTAAGGTAGGGCAACACCATACATTCACTCCTTAAGGAATGAGAACACTCCACAAGCCATATGCCTATTCATACAATAATCTTTGACATCTCTCAATGAGGAGTCTCTAGCCTCTATATAGGCCTCATACATACAATACCATGGGTCATTACCATGGTTCCCTCAATACCATCTATCTAATACCATGAGCTTATTACAATATTGCTAACTACTTGTGGTCCCTTACATGATACGGGTTAACCACCTTATTTATTACTATTGCCCATCCCATTATTACTCCATTGGGTACCTCTCTTTGTACCCCATATTACCCCCCCCTAGGTATACTACAATTTTAATACCTTGTAACAAACACATTACAGCTGAACAAACAACAAAGTTGTTCTTTCAGCATGTATGGGTTCATTTTGGATTACCCACTTCCATTGTATCTGATTGGGATTCCCGATTGTTGGGAAGTTTTGGTCAAGTCTGTGGGAATTTATGGACACCAGAATGAAGAAGAGCATAGCCTTTCATCCACAAACAGATGGCCAAACCGAGGTGGTCAGACGGACAGTGATCCAGTTGCTCAGAGGTTGTTGCAGTAAGCATCCCAAGCTTTGGGATGAACATTTGTGTTATGTGAAACATGCTTACAACCAGGCTAAACATTCTCCTACATAGTGATCTCCTTTTGAGACTTGTTTTGGTTTCATACCAAGGTCTCCCCTGGATTTTGTCTTTGGTAAAGACATAGCGGTTGATGGACATAGTGATGTGGACAAGGCAACCAAGTTCATTGAACAAATCCAGGAGATTCACCAGGCAGTATAGGAACAACTGGAACAAAGCCAAGCCAAGTACAAGGCAAGGCATGATAAGCATCGAACTAAGCATAGTTTCCAAGTTGGTGATCAAGTCTGGCTATATATCAACAAAGACAGAATGCAAGGTGCAGGTAAGAAGTTGAAGCTAATAAGGTATCAACCTTTCAAGATACTTGAGAAAATTGGTGAGAATGCTTTTCACCTTGATTTTCTAGCTTACATGCATGTTAATGCAGAAAGCTTGAGACTGTTTGAACCTTCATTGATTGAAGATCCCGAAGAGCAAATTCAATTGCTTTCTATTGATGATCTATTGCTTGAATATCTCAATGAATTGCAGGAAGACACAGTTCTGGACAAGAAGGTGAAAACTACGTGCAGAGGGGAAGTTGAGTACCTCAGGATTGGGCTCAAAGGTTCAAAACCAAGCAGTGCAAGATGGATAGAAATCGGGCAAGTGAGGGATCTATATCCTCACTTGATTGATGCTTAAAAACCAATTTTTGGCGGTCCAAAAGCTTTTTCAGTGGGAAGGCCGTGATCCAAATTGGATCCTAGAACACTCTCTAAGCTTTCATGAACTCTTCAAAATTATACCAAAGGCTACAATTCTTATAAAGATCAAGCTATCGGAGGTATCCTCGTAACAGTTGCAATTGGTGATCAGCGCGGAGCAATGAGGACCGTCGGTCAAGCGCGCAGATCGTCAACCCATGATATTGCACGCTATCGCAAATTAGAAAAACCAGAGGTAATTTCAAGAAATGGGGTTATTTCCAATATGCAATTAGTGACAAATCGGTCGCTAATCGCATATCGCAGGGAAAACCCCTCAAAGAAGGAAGGGCCACAAGCCCCTGGACTCAAAAAATCATAAAATGCAACGGATCTCGTTCTGATTCTATCAAAAGCGTGGTCCCACAAAAACCGGCAGATATCAGAAGGGCTTTGAGTAGTAAGCAGTTTCAACCGAGTCCCACTTGATGCCATACAATGGTTGCCATGCATCCGGCAGAAGAGAGAGAAAGCCACTCACATCAGATGGATAAACATCATGTTACTTATCCGCCTGATATGGATGATGACCGTAGGATTTGGAGGCCCCAAATCAACAGTGGAGATGCGTTCCAATGGATGGCCAGATTTGACGAGGTCAACAAGAAGAGTTGTATAGGATTTGAAGTCTGATATGGACAACGTGTTGGCAGAAGGTCGTGTTTTGTGGGTATTCTTGGAGTTAATGAAAAAATGGTCGTTTCAAAAACGTCTAAGAGAACTGACACTCAGTTCGTTATGAAATGGGTGGCTACCTCCCTGTGAGGCATTATACAATGATGATTACGCAGAACAGAGGGATTCAAATGGACAGAGGCAGGGGAACCGGAAAGCCGGGAAGTGAAAACGAACAGTTCGAAAATAGATTGGATTTAAAGCCACAAACTGGCATAGAGAGAAGCAGGCAAGTTAAGCAAGTTAGAAGCAAAGACGAGAAGTTGAGCTGACCTATAGAAGCAAAGGCAGCATTGAGCCAGAGTCAAGAAAGAGACAGAGAGAGTTAGAGAGTCTATGTGCTCCAGAGAAGGCTTGAGAGATTCAAGTGCACTCCTCTTTAATTCCTGTCATGTATGAGTCTCAGATTGGGCTCATACTACTCTGACCAATAGAGGTCAAGAGTTCAGTGAGGAGAGTTTGTGTACTCCAGAGACTTGGGGAATCCAATTATAGTCTTAATGATTTGCATCTGTTGAGTGAGACTCAAATTGAGCTCACTGTTGTAAAAACTCTGCTTTGAAAACATAATAGAGAGGTAACCATTGAAGGCTAGACTAGGAGACGTAGCCGAGGAGTATTGGGTGAACTCCTTATTAAACTTGTTGTGTTTATAGGTTTGCTTGTTATGTTTTCTTTAACTACTTCATTGCCTGTGTATTTTGAAATCTTATCGATCTGTTGCATAAAATAAAATAGGCATATCCATGCCTTATTAATTGTCTTGGATCAATTCCAGATCATAGGGTTTCTGCAACAAGACCTAGGGCTTCTATCTTCAAGTTTTATCTTGGAGAAAATGAGACAAGTAGGTTAAGCAAAGGTCACCAAGGGTAATCCTCATGCTCCTGAAGTGAGGAAAATTCATGTGAAGGTCAAAGGAGAGCTCAGAAGTCTGAATGAAGTTCACACTTATGGAAACAACAACTGTTGGAGGGGCGAAATTTCATCTCTATAGTGGAGGCCAAAATTTTCTCAGTTGGATGTTGAAGAAGTGTTATTGGAAGAGATTTGTTTGGGTTTGGCAAGATCAAGGTTAACACATCATCCAAAGAGGTTGGTCTTCATCTTGGAGGGTTCTAAAGTCATTCTTAAGGTCTTAGAATTCACCAATTGAAGAATCTATAAGGAAGAGAAGATATTTGTGGGTTTTCCTCTCAAGTGGAGACGTTTTTTCCCTGGCTTGTAGCCTATATTATGTGTTCTTGTTCTTCTTGTTTTGGTAGTTGTTTGATGATTCACAAATATAATAATAAGTATCAAAGCTAATAACTAAAATAACATCACAAGCAATTATAGATTAAAGAGAATTAATCATAATCATTTCCTTATTAAATTCTCAACATGGTCTCAAAGCTAAGGTTGGCTAAGGGCATCATGAAGATCTCCACTACATTGAATAAGTTCATCAAGAAGTGTTCAAAGGTAGCAATCTATCTCAAGAAAGGCATCAAGGAAGCATGGAGCCACTTATTCTCTAAAAAGAAGGAAGTAATCAAGGAAGAGGGTGAAGTTCTATTCTCGACACTCACCGACACATTCCAAGACAAGAGCATGTGGGTAATTGATAGTGGTGCATCTAGGCACATGACAAGTCATCACAAACAATTGAATACTTTATCAAAGGGAAAATCTTCTTACTCAGTGGAACTTGGAGATAACAAAAGCTATCTCATGAGAGGTATTGAATCAACCTCTATAGAGATGGATAATGGAAGCAACATTCACCTCAACGACATCCTATTTATTCCAATTTTGCATAAGAACTTACTTTCCATTTCAATTCTAGAAGATAAGGGTGATAGAGTAGATTTCATTGATGGAAAGGTTGTAGTATGGAGTAAAAACTCAAGCATAGAGAATTCTAGAGTAATTGGAATCCAAGAAGGAAGACTTTACAGGTTGATATCTCCTTTAGCACAAGCTTTGGTTCACATTGAAATGAGCCCATGTGAACTCTGGCATAGAATATTTGGTCATCTACATTTCAAAATCCTTCCAACTCTAAGTTCCATAGTAGATGGAATAACTTTGTTGGCATTATGACACAGGTGTTGTCCTTGATGGCAACTCACTCAAATGACAGATCATAGTACAACAGATTAATAGCACAGAGTTATAGACCAGACTTCACAGAATGAAGAAAGAGAGGTATACACAAGTTCACCATTGGCCAAGCCATGTATACACGCGAGTTCACTGTATACAAGTCGCGTATATGTACACATGCACTTTCACAAAAGGAAAAGCGCGTATACCTTGGAAAATTAAGTTTTTGGTCCTTGGTATTTTGATCCATGGTAGTGGTCCAAGGTATTGGGTCCAAGGTATTGACCCTAGGTATTTGGTCCAAGGTAGCGGTCCTAAGTGGTTTTGGTCCATGGTATTAAGGCATACAATCTATAAAAGGAGGAGAATATCATTAGGCCAAGGTGTGCAAGTATCGAATATCTGATAAAGTGTGAGATCTAATACGTAGCTTATTATCTTATGGTGTTGTGTTTCATCTGGACCAAGGATGAACCTTAGTGCTTGATGAAGGATAAGATCTAATGATGTATCAAGATCTTAAGGCTTGAAGTGAATTATCTTTATGTGGTTTGATCATGTATCTGAATAACTGGCGCATGTTGTAGTCTGTAAATATGATGATCTGGGTATGACTGAAGTCTAGAATTATTGTAATGTTTAAATCATCATTTACAGACCTGTACACAGGTTCACTTTAGAAAAGGCAAATATACACGTTGGTTTTGCATATCAAAACAGCGTATACATCATAAATTTGATTTGCAGATCTGTACACTGGTTCACTTTGAGGAAAGCACATATGCATGTAGGTTCGATACATGGAAGTAGTGTATACCTTATAAAATATGTTTTAGCTGCTTATGTTTGTTGTTGCAGTGTTCTGGGTATTGGCTTGGTATCTAGTTACTATATTCTGGTAACAGCATTCTGAAATATCAAATTGATGGGTTGTCAAAGTGATTGATTTTTTTGGTTATGGTTGGTTCAATAGGAGATTGGTTGATGGAGATATATTTGATGATTGAATGATTTTGTTGATGGATCCAGTCTGAAAATTTCTGAAACGTGGTCCCTGGAAGAAAAGAGAAGGTTGTAGCCTTCTGCAGGTTGGCACCTACGTACTAGTAAGCATATCAGCTAGTACAAGAGCTAGGGGGTTGTAGCTCCCTTCCAGTAGAAGCTAGAGAACAAGAGAAGGTTGTAGCCTTCTACAAGTAGAAGCCTGCGTACTGGTATAAGACTGCACCAACACAAAATTGTAAACAAATTTTTGTTATATTTAAAAGAAGACAGAAACGACATCAACAAGTGGTTTTCACCCACATTGGGTTTCCACCTTATATCTTAGTGTTCTTTTGTGTTTCTTATGTGTGATGCTTTATTCTTCTTTTACTACACTGTCTAATGAATTCCTGATATACTGGTTAAAGTTCAATGCATGATAATTTGGGTAAATCAAAAGATCTCTGCATATACGCTAGTTGCATTAAGTATAGTTGCGTATACACGCTAGTTCACTAAGTTGAAGTAGCGTATACAAATTAGTTTTGAAAATTAAATTATTGATCTAATAATACTAATTCACCCCCCCTCTCAATATTATTTCCAACAATTGGTATTAGAGCACGTCCTTCAGAAGAAGCTTGATTGCTTGAAGGAAGATCCATCATCATGAGTAATCAAGAAAGTGGGGGATCCATCAGACTGCCAATCTTTGATGGAAGCAACTTTGTTTATTGAAAGGTAACCACCACAGCCTATATTCAATCACTTGGAACAGATGTCTGGGAAATCGTGGAAGGAGGATATACATTTCCATCAACAATTCCTACAGATACGGCAAGTAAAAAGCAATATGAAACCAATGCCAAGGTTGTCAATACATTGTTGGGAAGTTTGTCACAATCAGAGTTTTTCAAAGTTATGCAGCTCAAATCTGCCAAAGAAATATGGGACAAAATCGTTCTAAGCTACGAAGGAGACTCTCAGGTAAAACGTGCTAAACTGCAAACTCTCATAATTCAATATGAAACTCTCAAGATGCACAATGATGAAAGCATAACTAGTTACTACTCACGTAGAGATAAGATTGTTAATTGCATGAAGAATTTGGGTGAAGAGATAAAGGAAGTTACCTTAGTTAAAAAAGTTTTAAGATCCTTGTCTGCTAAGTTTGAATCAAAAGTATCTGCCATAGAAGAAAAGCAGGATCTACAAACTATTACTATGACATAGTTGTGCGGAATCTTAACTACCTTTGAGATGAGAAAAGGAGGTCCATCAGAGATGAGAGAAGCCACAATTAGAGCTTCAGAAAAAGGAAAAGAAGAACTCAATGAATCAGGACATCTTTCAGAAGAAGAAGAGGAAGTAAACTTTGTCAAGAAGCTTCAACGGGGTTCCAGAAGATTCAGAGGTAAACTACCTTTCAAATATTTTGCCTGTGGTAGTAGAGTCGGTAATTATGCTGCCAAATGTCCCCATAAAGATAAATATGATAAAGGGAAGGAATATGCAAAATGGAATAGAAAACAAAGTGTAAGTAAAAAGAGTTATTATACTCATGAATATAGTGATGGTTTATCAAATAGTGATGAAGATGAAAATAGTAATGAGTATAGACTTTTGATGGCTTATGAAAATGATGATTTTTTGGATGCTTTAGATGAAGATGACCTTTATGAAGAAATCTCTAAAATCAAAATCTGTCTAGAAGAAAAGAATATGATTATATATACCTTAACATACCAACTTGCTGAAAGAGAAAAACACAATGAAAAACTAGAATGTGAAATTGTAGGTCTAAGAAAGGATCTTGAGAAAACAAAAGCTCTCAATCTTAGATTTGCTAAAGGATAAAAAACCTTAAATGAAATTATCAAAGTACAGCATTCTCCTTTGATAAAGACAGGTCTTGGATATATTGAAGAAGCATCTCAAGCATAGAAGTCGTCAACCTCCAGTAAAAGCTATCTTGATGCAGCAAAGAGTAGTGAATAGGTTGACAATCATCAGCAAAGGCATAAAACAGACCACCAGGTAAATCAGGCTCAATTTACTTCAAGGATGAACAGAAGCCACAACCAACCTCAGGTAAAACGTACTCAATTTGCTTCAAAGACGAATAGAAACTATAATCACCAAGTCAGTAGATTCGATAATCACAGGAACTTCTTTAATGTTCAATGTTTCTCATGTCATAATTTTGGATACAAAGCTGCTCAATGTGTTGCTCACAAAACCATCATGACTAGAGAAGCGCGAAATCAAAGGAATGTGACAGGGATCAAGAAAATTTCCTATAATAACTTTTCTCTTCTTGAAAATGAAATAGAATGCTCAATCTGTAACAACTTTGGCCATGATGAATCTGAATGCAGGAGTAAATTTCGGCAAATATATCAAAAGGATAAAACTCCATTAAATCCCAAAATATGGAGAAAGAAAGAACCGCAAACAGAAAGATGTGGTATAGCCTTGTATGGAGAAGGACAAGAAAACCAGTGGTACATCGATAGTGGATGCTCAAAACACATGACAGGTGACAAAGAAAAACTACACTCATATAATGCCTTAGAAAAGGAAAAGAGTGTCTCATTTGGAAACAACACTCCTGTTGTCATAAAAGGTAAAGGCTCTGTTTTCTTGAAAGAAAAAGTTAAAGCTGGGAATGTTATGTATGTTGATGGCTTAAATCATAACTTGTTGAGTGTGAGTCAAATGTGTGATCAAGGAAATGAAGTAGTGTTTCAATCAAATGGATGTGTTGTCTGTGAGCCTGATATAGGAGAAACCATGATTAAAGGTACAAGAACTCCAAATAACATATACATACTCAAGGGAGGACAACAACAGTGCTATCTAAGAAAAAATGATGAAAACTGGTTATGGCACAAAAGATTGGGACATCTAAGCTTTTCTCAAATAATAAAAGCATGCAGATTCCAAGTTGTTCTTGATCTTCCAGATATCAACATTCCTAAAAATACTATATGGAAATCATGTCAATTCGGTAAGCAAACCAGATCTCAATTCATTGAAAAGGAAGGGTCATCTAGTAAGCCTCTTGAACTTGTTCATATTAATCTATGTGGACCATCAAGGAAAAAGCCACCTCGTGGAGAAGAATACTTTATATTGTTCATTGATGATTTTTCCAGAATGTGTTGGATAGGTCTTCTAAAGCATAAAGATGAAGCATTTGAAAAATTCAAATCCTTCAAAGCCTTGGTTGAAAATGAATCAGATCGCAAAATCAAATGCCTCAGATTTGATTGAGGAGGGGAATTTACCTCAAATGAATTCTTCGACTTTTGTGAACAACATGGAATAAAAAGGTAGTTCTCCACCACAAGGACTCCTCAGCAAAATGGAGTGGTAGAAAGGATCAACAAAACTATTCAACAAATGGCTTGTGCTATTCTAAATGAATCTGGAATTCTTGCAACCTTCTGGGGTGAAGCTACATTCGCCGTCGTCACTATTCTCAACCAGGAAAATGTTTGGGTAAACAACACTCAAACTCTACATGAACTTTGGTATGGTAAGACTCCTACTGTAAAATACTTCAAAGTTTTTGGAAGCAAATGTTACATCAAAAGGACTGATGAAAAACTTGGTAAGTTTGAACCAAGAGTAGATGAAGGTATTCTTCTTGGCTACTCTTCCCAAAGTAAAGGATATAAATGTTATAATAAAATACTTGGGAAAATTATTGAAAGTATTGATGTTGTGGTTAATGAAGCATGCAAAAATCCAAAACAGATAAAAACCGAAGATTATGACAATGAAGAAGATGAGGATCATTTTCCCACATCAAATCACACTAATTCATAAGAAGAAACCAATGAAGCACCAGAAGAAGAGATAACAATAGAAGAAAAGACTTCGTCCAGGTATGTTCAGAAAAATCATCCAAAAACTCAAATTTTAGGGGAAAAGGAGGTAGGTGTGCAAACAAGAAGAACCATTGTCGAAGCCTCAAACTATCCAGCATTACTATCTTCCACTGAACCTCAAAATTTAAATGAAGCATGCAGAGATGAATGTTGGATCAAGGCCATGAATGAAGAACTTGAGCAAATTGAAAAGAATAATACTTGGGAATTAGTTCCTATACCTCTCGATAAGAATATCATAGGAACCAAATGGATATTCAAAACCAAGTTCAACGAAAATGGAGAAGTTATCAGAAACAAGGCCAGAATCATCTGCAAAGGATATGCTCAACAAAAAGGTATATATTTTGAAGAAACTTTTTCACCTGTTGCTAGACTTGAAGCCATAAGAATGTTTCGTGCTCTTTATAGTTTTCATAAATTCAAAGTATACCAAATGGATGTAAAATTTGCCTTTCTTAGTGGAGACTTAGAAGAAGAAGTCTATATTGAACAACCAGAAGGATTCATTCTTGGAAATGATGGAAAACTTGTATGCAAACTCAGAAAGGCTCTCTATGGTCTAAAACAGGCTCCAAGGGCCTGGTATTACTATCTTGACAAATATCTCCACTAATTGGGTTTTTCAAAGGGGTCAGCAGATAGCAATCTATATACAAAGATGGACACTGATAAATTGCTAATAATTGTTGTGTATGTTGATGATATCATTTTTGGTAGCAATGAAGAATCCATGAGTCAAAATTTTGCTTCAGTAATGCAGCAAGAATTTGAAATGTCCTTGCTTGGTGAGCTTACCTATTTTCTTGGTCTACAAGTTCAACAAAATAAAGATGGTATTTTTCTCTCACAAACCATATATCTCAAGCAGATCCTGAAAAAGTACAGCATGGAAAATTCTAAACCAGTATGTACCCCAATGGTAATAGGATGCAGTCTTAGCTCAAATGATGAATCAGCAGCAGTACATCAACCAACTTACAGATCCATGATTAGCAGTTTGCTTTATCTAATAGGTACCCGACCGGACATCATGCATGCAATGGGAATAGTTGGAAGATTCCAAGCAAATCCAAAGGAATCACACCTTCAGGCAGTCAAAAGGATTTTCAAATATCTTCAAGGAACACAGAAATTTGGTTTATGGTATCCTAGAGATATAGATCTTACACTTCATGCATATACAGCTACAGATTAGGCAGGAAGTGTTGATGACAGAAAAAGCACTAGTGGTGGTGCATTCTATATGGGTTCCAGGTTAGTGTCTTGGTTCAGCAAGAAACAAAGTTCAATTACATTATCTACAATTGAAGCAAAATACGTGGCTGCTGCATCTTGCTGCACACTACTTTGGATGATACAAACCTTGCAAGACATTCAGATCAAATGTACTCCACCCATCTCCATTCTATGTGATAATACAAGTGCCATGATTATTTAAAAGAATCTAGTCATGCACTCCAAGACCAAGCACATACCCATCAAATATCATTTTCTACGTGAACAAGTGCTTGAACAAAAGGTAAAATTGGAGTATGTTCCCTCCAAAGAACAGGTTGTTGATATATTCACTAAACCATTTCCCAAAGAGACAGTTGAATATCTTAGACAAAAGCTGGGAGTAGTTGTTGCATCATCCTGATGTTAAATGATCACCCAACCTCCTCCTTGTGGGGGGGGGGGTTGTCCCGTTGCCGAAAACCTTCTTTTAGTTTTATTTTATTTTATTTATATCTAGAGAGTGCACGAAAGGGGTGGGGCATTTTCTAGGAGTAGTTGTTGCATCATCCTGCTGTTAAATCCTATCTTCTTTAAAGAAAGGTGGTTATACGCGAGTTTCATGAAGCATAGTCGCGTATATATGCTAGTTTCTATGAGTACAGTCACGTATATGTTGGTTTGAGGAAAAGTAGTGGGCCAGACTAAGGAGAAACAGATCTGATATGGTTCAGTGAATTATCTACTCTGCTTGATGATGGTTACAATCTGTTGATGACATGTGGAAATATGTTGGCTCTCATAAGTTGTTGATAACTTGATGTATATCTGATTGATGATGATGCCTTGATAACTCTTCTAATATATGAAATGATCAGATCTGACAATGAACATCTGACATAGGTTCAGGGGGAGCATATCCTTCTAATAATGCATTGTTGGCATTATCTTAGAATATCTCGGTACATATTCACATAGTTGTTTTTCATTCAGGTGGAACAGGTTCAGAGGGAGAACATGGTTGTTGATCTGGACGTTGTTGCTGATGATAGTTGTTGATGACTATCATGGTCTTATTTAAGATATTTTGTCTCTATTATATATGTCATGTATATCATTTAATGTAAAGGTCATGAAAAGACCTAATTTTTAACCCCACTATGAATCCGACGAATGATGTAATGTTTCTTGTATAAACAATTGGTATATCCCCACTTAGTTGGGTGGATGAGTCAAACTTGGTATATCCCCATTTGATTGGGAGATGGATGTATGTATGAGTCTTTGGTGATAGGAAGGTCATTAGTGATGTATGTATAGAGTCATGTTATATTTTTGCAGACCTTGATTGTGCTCAGGGAAAGCATGGACTTGATCGTAGGAGCTCAATCAGCACACTTCAACACATCAGAGAATTCAACATGTACTCAGGGGGAGCATGACCCTTAGCCCTTGATGACAAAGGGGGAGAGTGACTTGGTGTTGCCATCAAGTCCAAAGGGGGAGATTGTTGGCATTATGACACAAGTGTTGTCCTTGATGGCAACTCACTCAGATGACAGATCACAGTACAGCAGGTTAACAACATAGAGTTACAAATCAGACTTCACAGAACGAAGAAAGAGAGGTATACGCAGGTTCATCATTGGCCAAGCCGTGTATACACGCGGGCTCACTGTATACAAGTTGTGTATATGTACACACGCACTTTTACAAAAGGAAAAGCACATATACCTTGGAAAACTAAGTTTTTGGTCCAAAGTATTTAGTCCATGGTATTTTGATCCATGGTATTGGTCCAAGGTATCGGGTTCGAGGTATTGACCCTGGGTATTTGGTCCAAGGTATTGATCTTAAGTGGTTTTGGTCCATGGTATTCAGAAAGGCATACAATCTATAAAAGGAGGAGAAGATCATTAGGCCAAGGTGTGCAAGTATCGAATATATGATAAAGTGTGAGATCTAATACGCAGGTTATTGGCTTATGGTGTTGTGCTTGATCTAGACCAAGGATGAACCTTAGCGCTTGATGAAGGATAAGATCTAATGATGTGTCAAGATCTTAAGGCTTGAAGTGAATTATCTTTATGTGGTTTGATCATGTATCTGAATAACTGGCACATGTTGTAGTCTGTAAATATGATGCTCTGGGTATGATTGAAGTCTAGAATTATTGTAATGTTTAAATCATCATTTACAGATCTATACGTAGGTTCACTTTAGAAAAGGGGTGTATACATGCTGGTTCTGCATATCAAAACAACATATACATCATAAATTTGATTTGCAGATCTGTACGCTGGTTCACTTTGAGGAAAGCACGTATGCACGCAGGTTCGACACATGGAAGCAGCGTATACCTTATAAAATATGTTTTAGCTGCTTTTGTTTGTTGTTGCAGTGTTCTAGGTACTGGCTTGGGTTCTGGTTATTGTATTCTAGTAACAACATTCTGAAAGATCAAATTGATGGGTTGTCAAAGTGATTGATTGATTTGGTTGTGGTTGGTTCAATAGGAGATTGGTTGATGCAAATATATTTGATGATTGAATGATGTTGTTGATGAAACGTGGTCCCTAGAAGAAAAGAGAAGGTTGTAGCCTTCTGCAGGTAGAAGCGTGTGTACTAGTATAAGACTGCACTAATACAAAATTGTAAACAGATTTTTCTTATTATTAAAAGAAGACAGAGATGACAACAGCAGGTGGTTTTCACCCACATTGGGTTTCCACCTTATATCTTGGTGTTCTTGTGTGTTGCTTATGTGTGATGCTTTATTCTGCTTTTACTGCACTATCTAATGAATTCCTGACATATTGGTTAAAGTTCAACGCATGATAATTTGGGTAAATCAAAAGATCTCTGCATATACATTGGTTGCATTAAGTATAGTTGCGTATACATGCTAGTTCACTAAGCTAAAGTAGCGTATATAAATCAGTTTTGAAAATTAAATTATTGATCTAATAATACTGATTCACCCCCCCTCTCAGTATTATTTCCAACAACCTTAACTAAAATAAGATCATGAAGGAGTATGTAAGGGGTCTTCATTGGATACCAATACTAAGAGACCATTTGGAAGTAGTGCTTCGCGGTCAAAATAAATCTTGGTTCTTATTCACTCTGTTGTATGTGGCCCTATGACTCCTAAATCACTTGGAGGTCATATATATTATGTCACATTTATAGATGATCATTCAAGAAAGACCTGGGTTTACTTAATGAAAACCAAGGATGAAGTATTTACAAAATTTCAAGAATTCAAAGTTGAAGTGGAGAACCTTACAGAAAGAAGAATCAAGATATTAAGTTATGATGATGGAGAAGAGTACACAACCAAGGAGATTATAGACTTATGTAAGGAGTCTGGAATTAATAGGGGATTTATAGTCCCATATAATCCCGAACAAAATGAAGTTGCAAAATGAAAGAACTGATCCATTGAAGAAAGTGTAAAGGCGATGCTACATGATCAAGATCTACCAAAATTTTTGTTGGGGGGGGGGAGCCACGAAGACAACAATATATATTTAAAATCGAATTCCCCTAAGGTCACTAGATAAAAGGACTCCCAAATAAGTATTCACTAGGAAGAAACCTATTCTAGATCATTTATGAATCTTTGGTTGTCAATAAATATTCATATACCAAAGGACAAAAGAAAGAAGTTGGATCCATCAAGCATGAGAGGAACTTCCCATGGACTCTGATGATGGAGAACTTCTAGTATTTGAAGAAGAAGTTAATAGGGAAGAAGAAGAATCTCATCATGAATATGAGGTTCCTAGTGAACCCATTCAACCTCTGGTCCTCCCCTAATCAAGAAAGAGATCAAATTTGTTGAACTCTACACTACTTTATGTAGAAGTTCCCGGGGTAGTGAAAGGCTCGTTTAGAGAAAGAAAGAAACCCAAAAGATATTTTAGGTATACTGCATACATGAAAAAACTAATAGAAGTAGAACCATCCACTTTTGAAGAGGTTGTCAATCATCAGGAATGGAAGGATGCCATGAATGAAGAGTATCAATCTATAACAAAGAATGGAGTTTGGGAGATCATACCTAGGCCCGAAGACAAATTTGTGGTAACTTCCAAGTGGATCTATAAGATCAAACATGGGACAGATGGAAGTATAGATAAGTATAAGGTTAGATGTGTGGCTAGGGGCTTCTCTTAACAAGAAGGCATCAACTATGAAGAGACGTTTTCTCCAATAATAAGATATACAATGATTTGTTCATTGGTCCCTCTAGTAGCATTGATGGAATGGAACATCCAACAAACGGATGTCAAGACTACATTTCTTAATGGCACAATAGATGAAGAAGTCTATAAAGAGAAACCCTTGGGATTTAAAGTTAAATACAAGAAGGCATATGTTTTCAGATTGAATAAAGCATTATATGGCCTCAATCAAGTAGCAGGGGCATCGTATGCCATAATGGATGCCTACCTACAAAGTATAGACTTCACAAAAAGTTTTGTTGATTTGAACCTTTATATCAAGGTTGTAGATGGATAACATGTAATAATTCTTTCATATGTAGGTGATCTTCTCTTGACAGGTGTAGAAGGTCGAATTGAAGAATGTAAGAAGCAACTAGAAGCATAATTTGACATGAAGGATCTAGAGGTGATGCATTACTATTTGGGACTAAAATTCTGACAAGGACCTAATGAAGTTTATTTGGGTCAAGGAAAGTATGTGATCAAGATGTTGAAGAGGTTTTACATGATGGACTACAAACCTATGACCACTCTGATGATCACAAACTTGAAGAGACTAAGGAGTTCTGAATCGAGACCTGTGGATTCTTCCAAGTATAGATAACTAATTGGCTCACTGATGTACTTGGTGAACACTCGACTAGACATATGTTTTGCAGTAAACATTCTCATTCAATTCCAAGTGGAGACAAAGCATGATCATTAGATAGCAGCAAAACATATACTGAGATATCTGTGAGGAACTATCCACTATTGCATGAAATATAATAGGAGGAAAGATGTCTAGCTAATTAGATATACATATTCTGACTGGGGAGGCAGCGAGAAGGATGGAAGAAGCACTACTGGAGGTTGTTTCAGTTTTGGATCCTCTATGATCTCATGGATGAGTAGAAAGTAAGACACAATTGCTTTGAGCAGTGTTGAGGTTGAGTATTGTGTAGCCTATGAAGTAAGCAAAGAAGCGATCTAGTTCAGGAAGTCTTCGTTAGACCTATTCAAAGGACCGATGGACCCTACAGTGATATATTATGACAACACTAGCTGTATATGATTGTCTAAGGGCCCAATATTTCATGGAAACACAAAGAATATAAACAACAAGTATCATTGTATTCAGAAGCTAGTACAAAATGGTGTGTTGCAACTACAGTATATCTCCACTAATGAGCAGGTAGCTGACATATTGACGAAATCTCTTCCTAACAAGAAGCTTGTGTACTTGAGAGACAAGCTTGGCTTGGTTGTTATATCCTCCCTAATCGAGAGGGAGACATAGGAAAATCATTATTTTCTTCACTTGGGAAGACATAATGGAGGATTTGGTAACTATCTGGCATTCGATACTCTTTGAGGATGAGGTAGGACATCCAAGATAAATGTAGTTGTGGACCGATCCACAACCGATATTTTTTTAGGACTAGCTATCCAAGACAAGAATAGCCCAAAGAAGGTCATACTCAGTGAACACTACAGCGGAGTATGCACCTTGAAAGACAATGATGATGGTGTCTATAAATCATTAGTCTCACCAACATTGTGCTCTGATATTGTGGAGAGATAAAGTTTTTAGTTAAGGCCTTGCTATATGAAAATGTTGGTTGATATGATGCTAGACATATGGGTTACCAATCTGACTCTTCTTATGAGATCTCTTCAGGTTGAGAATGTCCATGTAACACTTATGAATACCTCCCTAGTTAAGAGGGAGTGTTGAAAAATGTGTAACTAGATTCGGCCTTCATAAGTATGAAATGTATTTTTTATTCTTGTAAATTATTATTTTTTTATAAGCTTGGCAGAACTACATCTTCATCATGTCCAATATATCAACCTAATTAGGGCGGGGAATTGAACTGGTGACTTAACATCACGAAGATCCTTAACAAATAATTTGATCACTGTCTATCCAAGACCCCATGGATGATTCTTGTAAATTATAAAATGAAAGAAATTTATAATTATTATTTTGAAGCATGGGTTTCAGGCTCAAGGTCTTTTATTTTATAAGTCAAGCACACATTGAGTGCTTCTAGGGTTTGTCCTAGGTACAGTAGTAAAAAGAGTCATTGTCATGAGTTGAAGACCCCATCAAGCACATTGTAACTTCTAAAGAAAATTATTTTTTTCTTAAAAAGTGTTCAGATACCCTCCAAGACCAAGTCAGCCTGGCAACTGGAAAGTCGGCCTAAAGGAATAACCGCGCCCACCCTTGAAGAATCCTATAAATAGAAGAGGACTTGCTCTGCTTGAAGCACATTCTCTCACCACTCATTCTAGCGAAGGAAGAAGAGGATATTTTGTTTGGGCTATTTTCTCTCACACGTGCTAAGGAGAATTAGGGTTTCTATAGCAAGACCTAAGGTTTCTATCTTCAAGTTCGATCTTGAAGAAAATGAGACAAGTACGTCAAGCGAAGGTCGCCAAGGGTAATCCTCATGCTCCTGAAGTGAGTAAAATTAAATCTAAGGTCAAAGGAGGGCTCGGATGTCATATCGAAGCTCACATGTGTGGTAGCAGCAACTACTGCGGTGACCGAAATTTCAAATCTATAGTGGAAGCCGAGAAGTTAGAGGTCAAATTTTAGGTCCCTATAATACTAGTGATTCCCCCATTACTATTGTCATTGTATCCCTTATTTTTATTGTTGTGCCCCTATTGTCCCCATATTGTTATTATTGTGTCCCATAGAATCTCACTATTATTATTTTTGTGCCTTTATATTATTATTGTTAGACCGACTTTGGTTATATTGTGACCCCTTAGACTCCTATATATAGAAAGGAGGTTTTGTCATTGAACCATCTAAGAATTGTTCATTTGTGTAATGTAAAGGAGGTTTCCCCCTCGAAGAGGCTTATTTTTAAGGCGTTGATCTATCTTTCCTATCTTTTTGTGAGCTGGTTTCATAACATTTGGTATCAAAGCTTTGAATTCTAGGGTTTCACTGCTCCAAATAGGTCATCGTGTAATTTTCGCTATAACTTTTTTTCTGCGATGTTTCAGAAGCTACAAAAAAAACCCATTTGAGACAAAATCTCGCTGAACCTTGGGCCTAAATTTCAAATCTTTTCTCACTATAGTTTCAGAGATATAATCTGAGGAAGTTAGGGTTTTGGCAGACCCCCAAATTACATTCCAAACAAGTGACATTGGGAAAATCGTCATAACTTTCACTCTGAGCATTAGATTGAATTTTCGTAAGAAGTTACAGAAAGAGTACGGATTGTAGTTGTTTTGGGTATCATTTTTGGAACTTAAGGTTGAAAAAGTGACCTGCGGCACGTCGTACAAGTTCGCTCTACTGAACCAGTCTATACTCAGGCCATCATGGGAGATTTGGCATAACGCTTCATTGGAGAATCCAATATTGATCAGACTTGTGGGGTTAGAAATATTACTTAGATGGTTACCGTAGGAAGAAATTTTAGACCTTGGAGATCCACAATTACAGAGATACATCAAATTCAATATTGAGCTCCTATAAAGTGAAAAAATGTGTGTAGTTTTTTTTTTAATTTTTGCATAAGCTTGGTTTGAAAAATTAGTTTGAAGGAATTCAAAGGGCATAGTGAAACATTATTATCGGTAATTGGTGCCCTGAAGAAAGAAAATGGAAACACCTAGTAATCAACTTGAAAGCTCTAGCATGACTCATGAATAAGAGGAAGAAATGCAACATGATATATCAAAATTACAAGACCAAGTGCAACAAATTTCACTCGCACAAAAAGTAACAGAAGCTAAGATGGATAGTTTAAAGAAAGACGTAGAGGCTAAGATATATGGTGTGCAAGCTAAGATGGATGGTTTAAAGAAAGGCATAGAAGCTAATATGAATGACATGGAAGATAAGATGGACGGCGTGGAAGCTGAGATGGATGGCATGGAAGCTAAGATGGATGGCATGGAAGCTAAGATGGATGATTTAAAGAAAGGAATTGAAGATTTGAAGACAAATTTGACAAAGTTTCTACAAGAAATGCTTACTAATGGCGAAACGGTAGTAAAGGAAACTCATGATGAGAACAAAATAAATGTTAATCATGATTTCATAGACTCTAATGTTGGATCAAAGAACCACCATGTTCCAAAGATCAATATGAGGAATTTTGATGGCAAGGATCCCAGAACATGGATACTACAGATGGAGCAATTTTTCAATCTCCATAATGTGAAAAACACAAAATGTACGCATTGCAACTTTATATTTGGAACCAAATCAGTTTGTATGGTATCGATGGCTTTGTTCTCATAAACAAATTGTCACTTGGGCTATTTGTACGGATGAAATGATCACATTATGAGGATACAAAAAGCAACACTTTTTTTAGCCAATTGATAAATCTCAAACAAAAGGGTTCAATGATGGAGCACATTGAGGACTTCCAAAAATTAAATATAAGGGTAA
>APFE030799539.1:33482-47120 GCA_000404065.3 Pinus taeda
CCTCTCATTTATTTATATTTTTATTAATTATGCTTTATTTATTTACCATACTTCTCATTTATTTATCTTTTTATTAATTTACCATACCCTTTTTATAAATATGGTATTTGGGCCTTATGGCCCATATGATTCACTTAAATAAAACCTATTCTTGAAAATGGGCGAATGGATTCACTTAAATAAAACCTATTCTTGAAAATGGGCGAATGGAAGGTTGTAACTCCTAATTTCAAGGGCTAAATTTACCTTTTTTACCCTCTCCCTTAAAATAAGGTGGGCTATTTGAGGTGGTTTGTAAAAATGTACTATGATACAAAATATTCGCCCACTAAAAATTTAAAACCCCTTAATTTCGCCAAAGGGCGAACATTCGCCCCTAAAATCACCCCTAATAATAAGTAACAAAGCTAATAAGTAAAATAACATCACAAGAAATTATCAATTAAAGATAACTAATCATAATCATTGCCCTATTGAATTCTCAACGGTATCAAGGTTCTTTCATTGCAAGGAAGAAAAGTGAGTCCCTAAAAGAGAAGTAATACTACTAATATAATAAAGACATGCATACATAAACAAGGAAGAATTGTTAGACATCAAGCAAAATAGTTCACATAGATGCAATTCTCATTAAAATCATCGCAACACATTTCCAACAAGTTTAGCACCAAAGTAATTGTTAGACATCAAGCAAAATAGTTCACATAGATGCAATTCTCATTAAAATCATCACAACACATTTCCAATAAGTTTAGCACCAAAGTGACCGAAATAGTTCAATTACTTTAGTACATTTGAAAGCCAACATAAATCACAAATATTAAATGAATAGTCTTAAAACATCCACAATCTAGGTATGAAAATTTCTTGGCCAAATTGTTTCAAGTATTAAGCAAAATTTCTAATATACATGAGTACAATGAACATCACTAGCTCCAATAGTGGAGCATTATAGCTACTACTTGCTCCCAAAAATTATTATCTCGATATCTCTAATGTCGTGTGGGAGAAGTCAAGGTGAAAAGTATTTTGCTTGAGTAATGAGGCTCCTTTTGTAATTTGAGGCATGACCTTTCATATCCTCATGATGTTTGAGTTTCTCATATGAATTTTCAATTTCTAATGACCTTTGGACTTCTTTATCTCTTGGACTTCTAAATGATTTTTGGAATTCTTCATATGGATTTTTTTCCATATGTGACTCTTGGACTTCCACTTCTTTGTCTTTACAATAATTACATCATGATTTCTGAATCATAATGTGGTGAGAACATGACAAGTCACTAACATTGATCACTTCGACTAATAGAGACTAATGACATGGACTTTCTTGATAAATAACAATGTTGCCACTTGTATCTTTGATCTTGTATGTGGCTTCCATGTTGTTGATGTCTTCACCCTTCAAAGGGTCTTTGATCATATGAAGTATTTTGACCTGCTCCGATCATCAGGGTTTCAATGTTCTTCATTTTGTCACATCACGTGTTCTTGGTTCTTGAATGTTTTTTTTTACTATCTTCTTTGTCAGATCTCTTCATACATCCTCACCATGTTGTTCTGGAATTTATGAAATTGAGATCACTCATGGTAAGAAAACACCAGTCTAAAAATATCCTATTCTAACATGTTTCATGTGAACTTTTTGTTCGTGACTTAACAGTGCGCTCAGGAAGAACAAGGAGGCTTTTAGGCTCAATATACACTACCAAGGAGGGAAGACTGAGTGCTTAAGGCTTCGAGGATTCACTTTGTGCTCTACTAAGAGAGAGGAAGCTTAAGGAGGGTGCAGGGCACAATTCTGAAGGGTAAAGGAAGGCCATTGAGGCTTTGGGAGTGCACTATGTAATCAAGGGAACCAAGGAGGGTGTAGGGAGAAAGACCAAAAGCTGAAGGGATCAAGCTTGGGCCTTCCAAAGTGCATTGTGCACTCAAGAGAAGCTAGGAGGGTGCGGGGCGCAAGTCTGAAGGCTGAAGGGATCATGATGTTGCTTCAATGTTGTGCCATGTGCTCAACAAGGAGGAAGGCTTACTTTAAAGGCGCAGTTTAGAACAAGGAAGGGGGAATTATGCTTGGGAGTGCGTTATGTGCTCTTGAAGGGTGCATGGTGCAGTTCAGAATAGGGAAGGGGTCCCAGCTAAGACTTAAGAGTGCATTATGCACTCTCCTAGCCTTAGTGGTTTAACTTGTGCAACCTGATGTATCTATTTCTCGAAGGCAATTCTTGGCAGCAAAACTACGCTGAGAAACCAACTCAAACCAATCTTTAGGTTCAAGCTAGCCCTCAAACTAGAGAGGCTCCCTCAAGTTTTACAAGGCTTTTTGTTGTTCATTTTCACTAGACAACAACCTATGAAGCACAATGGTTATATATAGGGGTTGTCGAATAGGGTGGTTGCTTTCGAACCTCCAATCCCTAGTTAAAAAATGGTGTCCTCTCTTCTTATCAAAGTGCCAATGTTCATCTATGGCAGAATAACATAGCTTGAAAGGTCTATGATGGAATTGGTAGAGATACTAGATAGCGTGAATATTCACATTGAACACTTAGACTAGCTAATAATATCAAAAAGCCTGAAGAGACTCTCAACAGCTAAACAAAATACATACAAGAAATGTTTACATAGTGATAATAATGTGATGTTGACGGATTAGCAATGACACACTGTCATTATGATCTACTATAATGAAAATAACTTCAGAGTGGAATTTTAGGGGGGTTTACACTCAACCCATCCTTTCCCAGATACTTACACACCCCCACATGCATTCAGAAATAAAGATATCGAATTATGGGAAAGAGCATACATAAAAAACAAATTTTGTCATAAAACTGAAGTCAAAAACCTTTGATTGAAAATTCTATAGTTGAAGTCTTTACTAAAAATGTAAGGGTTTTGGCATCAAAATCCAACCCTTGTTTATTACAAATGAAACTATATAGAAAAATACTTCCCTATTTTGTTACAATATTCTAGGAATAAAAATCTAAACAATTATTAGAAATAAAACAATCTCTAGATAATCTGCTGAAATTTGGAGTTGTTTGCAAATCCTTCGCCTTTGAATATGGAATTGGTTTTTTGGAGTTGTTTGCAAATCCTTTGCCTTGGAATATGGAATTTGTTCACTGGTGCTAATATTTTCCTTTAAAGTTGTAGTTGATCCTCTAACTATTGATTTTACCTCTAGAAATCTAAAATTGTTGAAACTGCTCACTGAGAATCTGAGAATGGTCCTTTAAAAGGGCAAGCTCTACCACCTATACTAGCTAACTAATATTTTACTATGCTCTATTATAAGTTGAAAACTTACCATGGCAATGTTTTACAACATTAATCATATTATCCTCTGTCTTTGATCTTCAAAACTGATGGCATTTGTCTAATTATTAGGATCTGGAAGAGCCAATTTTGATTCTAGAAATAATAATGCATACTCTGTTTCTTGGCTATTAAAGGGTTCTATAATTCATATGTAAGCATTGGTGTTTCATTTCTTCAACAAGATTTTACAATCAACCGTTTTTTCACTAAGATAGATACCCCTTTTTAAGGTTTCAAAATTATAAAGGCTGGATAACCATAGCCACCAACCCCAACTAGGTTGCTTCCTGTTGTTACCCATACGTAGAAAACAAATTGTTGCTTTAGAACATTTGGCTTCTAATGCATCCAGAGATGTAAGCTTCAATACTTTTGAAGGGAAAACCTTTATCTCAAATTGCTTAAGAGCAAAAAATTCAATTATAGAAGTTGTTTTTGCACCTTTATTAGGCACAGGACTCTTCTTATTAGAACCTAAAAAGGCCAAGATTGTGGGAAAACCTTGCAATTGAATTGACTCATATTTATCTTGCTCTTCGAGTTATTTGCAGCTTTCTTTCACTCTGGAGCAAGTTTTCTACAATGTCCAAATTTTCGAGCTATTTTTATAACAACTTTTACACAAATGTTGTAACACTGCACAATTTCATGGTCCATAGGGGCAATATTTTCTTGAAGAACATTCAATGGCAAAAGCACATCATGTGAAAACAATGACTCAAATGGAGCAAAATAAATTATACATGGGCTCTACCTGCTTTTCACTAATTCAACTGAATACCTGTAAATAAAATATTAGAGCCATATTTTCGGCAGTAAGACTATTTTTAGGCTCTTCGAGAGCTTTAGACTCACTATAATGCAGTTAAGAACAATATTAACTTTTTCATAGGCATAAAAACTGAGTAGGTATAGGCAAGATATGCCTCAGTGCCAGGGTACTCACATACTGTGAGATTAACAATGCATTGGGTTTCCTTATTTCCCACTTTGATCTGCGTTGAATGCACAAGATCTATGTGATTTGTGGCAATGAGTACCTTCAGGACATATAAAAGCAAACTGTATTTGGAATCATCTCAAAAACCCATTTTCTAAGAGTCGATCTCGGTCGTTGCATTTGTTGGACATTTTGTCAATCCAATCATTCACAAAATCTGAATGATTCCCTTTCAAAGAACCACCGAAATCTCTCAAAACCATTCACAATTTTCGAAAATTATCATGGGAAATCTAGTTGATGTCGTTCTGCACAAAACCCACGTTCTGGATTTTGGAAATTCTTCTTCAGGTGCCTGGAATCTGCACTCAAAGTTCATTGTCTGAAACTAGTGCGAAATTTTTCCATCATATCTATTACAAATGGATGACTCAAATCTCTCGTGTCGTACTATCAAAAATTTTGTAACTTGCTTAATGCTGGCCAGAGACACCCAACTTTTCTATCCTGTGCTTAATTTATTCCTTGGAGCAAAACATTGGTAATGTGATATCAAAAGATCTAAAATTTATCTCCAGATTATCTCTCAGATTAAACTTCAGATGGGCAAAGGGTCCCTCAGTTCATCCTTATCCTTTGATCTTCAATGACTCATCTTTGTCGTTGAAACTTAAATGCATTTTATCCCTGTTTATTTCCATGGCTATTAACAGATAGCAGATTAGTATTTGATTCATCTTGAGCATTTATACGACACTTGACATTTGGATTCTTTCCTTCAACAGCTGGGCATAGGGACCAAATCCCCTTTGCCGCTTTGTAACTCAATTTTCAATCTTGATATCTGCTTCACGTTCTATGGGATTTTTAAAAAGAGCGTAAATCACATAACAAAGATCATTGTCAATGAATTTCGAACCAATTAATGTGGTTCTATAAAGGTTCCACGTAATTATTTTTCAAAGAAAAATCTTAAAATTTTCCCTAAATTTTTTACATATCCAATGGATCTCTTTACATATGGCCGCCTCACTTTTTCACTGGGAAATCTAATTTGAAAATTGTTGAGTTACTTTCATCACTAGTAATCGGCCTTCATTGTTTAAGCGTATGACATTAGAGTATGGTCTCTTCGTTTGTTGTCATATTGTATATCCCACATGAATAAATAAAATGGATATACTAGATTTTATATACGCCAAATCTGCGTTTGTGAATAGAGCGTAGCTTGTGCTCCTACTTCTCCTTTTGGTTTTTAGCGCTCAGTGTTGTTAGGTAATTACCTTGGATTATATAATTAATTCGTAGATGGTAAACCCTTCTAGTAGTTTGATAACTTCGAGATAGGTCCAATAGATTCTTTTCGCAACAATTTTAATTTTATAAAAATATATACAATAATACATTTTAATAAAATTAAAATTATTATTTAAAAAGAAATCCAACCTTTTGTTTTTTTCCCATGACAGTTTGTATATGTTTGAGTATTAGCCAAGAAACACGCTCGTAATTTCAAAAGAAATTTTGAAGCACGTTTTTTTCACAATAATTTTAATTTTAAACGAAAAATTTTATAAAAATATAATATAATGATATATTTTAATAAAATTAAAATTATTATTTAAAAAAAAATTCAACATTTTGTATTAAACCATTTTTCCTATGATAGTTTGCATATGTGTGAGTATTAGCAAGGAAACAAATTGGTAATTTCAAAAGAAAATTTGAAGCTTTTTCATTGGATCCCAAAGGCAAGAAAATGCTACAACACAATCAAAATTTGTTTAAGTCTAAAAGATAAAACAAGGGCCTAACACAATGAGTTTAGACATAAAATCAAGTGCGACATATACCAACTCATCAATAAGATTTAGAGAAGATCAAGCAATGAGAAATACACATCAAAACATCAGTTTATAAACACTCTCCAAGTATAATAAACAAAGTGTGTGTGACTGCGACTAATATTGTTATTTTACAACAAACAAAGATAGTATAACCATGAAGTGCATTAGAGATGTTCTAAACCATGTGAAGACACTTAGGAATGATCAAGAACACTTGGAACATGTGGAATGATTTGAAATGACACTTGATATGATAGTTTGGTAGGCTCCGAAATTTGAATGTAGTGAAGATTTGGAGGGTATTGGAGGATGTTCGATTATGTCACGACTCTTCATGTTTGTTGTGAGTCCTTGGTTTTGATTTGCAACAGACGCAATGGTTATATGTTCATATGTCTTCCATGTCAATATTGGGTATCTAACGTTATTTCAAAGGAAATTTTAGTGTGGGATCTAAATGAGTTCCTGGACCCCAATTTTATTGAGTGCAATGTGATTTCTATTTGGGTTGCCAAGAAATGATTGAATGGCCTATAATATACTAGATCTACTCAAGGATTCCAAGCTAACATTGTTTCCTCTTCATATAATGGCATGGTCATAGTAGACCAAACCCAATAAATCTAGGATGAATTACAATAGTTTACAAAGGAAGTTGGATGCAACTAGCAAATTAACTCTTCTAACATTATAGAATAACACAAGGCAACATATCTAAGATACACCAAAAACTCATCTCCTATTTGGCCGCATTGATACAGAAAAATCCTAGCATCACTCCAAATGGTGATTTCTAAGAGATATTAAATTACTTTTCTTCATAAGATGAGATGCTCGACCTTCATCTAAGGTAAAAACTTATCATCAGCATTGTAAATTGTAGGTTTTAACCTTGTACAAAAATTACCTGCATACGAATTCTAAAAACAGAAAAT
The DNA here is from genome assembly GCA_000404065.3 of Pinus taeda. Taxonomy (NCBI): domain Eukaryota; kingdom Viridiplantae; phylum Streptophyta; class Pinopsida; order Pinales; family Pinaceae; genus Pinus; species Pinus taeda. The sequence continues at coordinate 40,532 of APFE030799539.1, forward strand.
GAACAATGATGAGAGCATAAAACATAAAACAGATATACACAAATATTTTCCCCTGGATCCCAAAACCAAGACTACCATATTGATTTTTTATTATATTCCTTTCAATGTTATAATACATATATATACATGTAGAAGCATCCATAAACCCCAATCCATTAACCCTGGATTAGAACATAACCATAGTTCCCTTGACCGGATCTACAAAATACCATGGGTAGAAAACCATCATGCCCAAAACCATGTGCAAAAACCACGCACAAAACCATAGGTAGATCCGCCCACCTAATATAGGGTCCAAAAAAAAATTCCCTGGGACGCTGCCCTAGACGCTGTAGAGGGGGGCGGTACTCTTGACAGGGGGGTTGCCACCCCCCTGTGATCCCCCTCCTGCAGTTGGCACAATGAAGGGGGGGCTAGTGGCCGCCCTCTAAACCCCCAACTTCACTATTGGGGCTAGTCGTGGAAAAAATATAACACACGCCCAACATAAATGGATCTAATCAAATTAATAGATCCTCTCGAAATACACATGTAATTTCGATCTACTGATTGTAGTACTATCATTGGTCTAGTCATCATTTGATGTGTAGCAGGTTACCGTGTTGGAGGGTCATTGTGCGGGGTGAAAATGTGCAAATATGTGAATTATGGTAGAGGCAACTACAATAGTTGTTTCTATTAGAGGAAAAATGTCATATCCAACCTTCATTTTTGAGTTATCCAAAAATACTTGCAATCTATAGCAAGTAAGGTGATGATAGAGAATTTTAAAAAGAGGATGAGTGGAATCCATGGGACTCAGTATGAGTATATGTATGATCTTGTTTGATTTGGTTGCTTAACCAGTCGCTACGCCTTCTAGTTTTTTGTTTTGAGTATTGAGATTTAGGAAATGTCTACACATAAGGCATGAGGAATGGGATACAAACCATTTATTAATGAATTCCATGTGGAATCCATGATTGCATTGTGGCATAATTCTCATCTTCTCTCCTTCTGCAATTTCCTCCAAGAAAATCAAACAATTCATAGGCACAAGCCATGGCTTTGATGTAGTGTTGTAAACAATAATGGGTAGTGCTTTCATGGATTCCTTTTTCAATCCATTCTTTCCCAGCCCATCAGATTAGCTGAAGATTATATACATCCTCCACCTAACCATACATCTTAGCAACGAGTTGAGACTGATCCCAAAGACGAAAAGGCAAAGAAAAATCAGCAGGTTGAGAATGACCAAACAATTGGGGTTAGGAGTGGCCTCGCTAAAGTAAGAACTAGACTTTGAACTAGAAGTTGTGGCAGTTGAACTTAATAACCTCCTGCCTATTGACAATGGAAAATTTAGAATGATATACATGTACGCGGAGGTGCAATGTTTGTTTGGTTGTGTAGATATTTACACCTCCAAACTTGTAGAGTTAAGCTCTGCACCTCCGCACATGTTGTGTTTTGGTATGTTGGAGTTATGACACTATTATGATAATTCAACTTTTCTAATTTGCCCAAATCCTAAACAATTTTGAAGAAGAAAAAAAACAAAAATGGACACCTCTCTCTTTATAATTTCATGGTCGATGATGGCTCCCTCTTGGAGAAAGATGCTTAAACACCATATTCATTAACATTATTAAAATTACTAGTCCATGCAATATTATTGTTACTTTTTGGTACATTAATCAAATAAATATTTGGTATTAAACAAATTATTCTAATTTTGCATTGGAAAAGGAGGTAAAGTTAATTTAAAACAAATGGCACGCAATCTAATCTTTGTTATGGTATAAGAAATTTGTGATACTTTCGTCCATGTGGACCATAGATTCGATTTGATTTTCAGTGTGGAGAGTTGATAGTCACGGAAATAGGGCATGTCATAAAACCCTTAGCAATTTCCCCATTAGACCTTATCCAGTGAAAATACATGCAATTTAAGCCTTTTATAATCTTGGAATTTGATGTTCCACTTAATGCTTTTTAGTTTTTAAAATTATGATAATGTTGCAAATGATAATGGGTAGTGTTTTCTTAGTTGCTTGCGGAGTGGGAAGATGTGAAGGAAGTTTCTTCCTCCACAAATCACATAATGTATCAGCTAAACCCAGGGAACTCCTCTGCACTCTTATATAATAATTGAATCAATAACATGCTACACCAACAAGGTTAAACACCATAATAATTATCATTATTAATGTTGTGAATGTATGCAATATTATTATTACTTTTTGGTACATTAATTAGAAAAATATTTGGCATAAACAAATTATTTTAATTTTTTGTTGCAAAATTGCTTCTTGGGCATGAAGATAATGGCTATCTATCCTCAGAAGGTACTTGAAAGAGTCAGTCATTAATTTATTCTAGTATGGAAGGAAAAAACTCTTCCAAATCCTCCCCACTCCACACAAATCCTCTGCAAGAAAATTAGATTGATACATTGTGTGGAGTGCAGAGTTGTGAAAGAATTTTAATTGCTCCACACCTCCACACTCCACATAATATATTAACATTATGGAGATTACAACAACATACCAGAAAATGCATACATGGTGATTTGTTTAAATATAATCTAGTGCATTTAAAAATTGTATTTAATGATGTTTCTCATTGCGGAAACTGAGCGTATTACACTGCCTTAATTGTGTCAACATATCGATAGCTACTGTTAGCACTCTGTAATTTCTTAAGGTCGTGAAAGAAATTGCAAAGGTAACCAGAGAACTGCTTTGGAAGCTGGGATCTAGCCCTGCCAGCATCAGAGAGGGATCTCTCTATCAGATTTAGCTTTGTTTACTTGGTAGGACTTTAGGTTAGTTATGAGATTTCAGAGTTCGGTTTTTAAATGGTTTGTTTGGAACAACAAAGGAAAATCCTTTGGGCAATGGAGTCAAAGAGGCTTGGGGTGATCAATTTGTAGAAATATCGAGCTTAAGTGAAACATGGCAAGGTAGGCATACTACTAGATCCTTATAGTTTATGAGATGAAAAAGGAAGAAGATTTAGATTCACTTTAAATATAGAGAATTGTTACCTTAATTCTATATTTAAACTTCAGAAGAAAACGTTGATATTATTTTAAGCCAGAACAATGTGTTTGAAAACAAATCATAAGCTTAATTTTCTTTAAAACAATAGAGAAAATAAATACATATGAAAATCAGAGAAAACTGATTACAGTAAGAAGCACATCACCACATAGATATGACACATGAATCTTGAAACAACGTGTCATGTATTAATGCAAAAGGTCACTTGAATTCGGTGAACAACTTTACAATAGATGGTAATCTTTCTTAGTACAAATACCAACCCTTTATTTATTACAAATGAAATGATATCTTCTTCTTTAGCAAAATCTTCATTATCTGAAACTAGAGGCATATTTTCAATTAAGGTAGCCACATCTTGAATAACAAAAAGGTCTACATCCACGGGGTTTAAAACAATCTGCTCTTCAAAAAATTATGCTTTATGTTTAAAGTAACAAACTTGTTGCATATTATTGCTGAAAATAATGGATGGATCATGGCTTTCTTGACTGCCTATGCTAGCAAACTCAGAATTCTGATTTTCATAAAAAAAATTCCTGAATTAAAAACTCATGAGAAGAAGGGAATGCAAGGCAACTAGAATGTTCATTTGTATTTCTAAAAATCCGAGAAGTTTGTTGCAAACTATCATCTGTAAGCTTTGTTTCTTCATTACAACTGGGCTGCGTGTTCTCTCGTTCTTCTGAAATGTATAGAGGTTGTGAAATGTCATCAACAAGTTCATGTGAAATTAAGTCATTGAAATGCATATTTGCTTCATTTTCAACCATAGGAGAAATAACTACTTGCTGAAAATTTTCTTGAGTGTCATAGCAACGAGCTTCTTCAAATTCTTCATGGTTGAAATGTCTCTCATGAATAACCTCTATAATCTCATCATCCATAAATTGATCATCTTCATAGTAACCTACTAGGTATTGAATAAAACTGTCAAAATGATCACAACAGTTTTGAACCAGCAACAAAGATGGATAATCTTCTTTGTATTTCTCAAAAAATATAGTATGAAAATGCTTAAAGAACATATACTAGTAGCTGGAAAATTTTCATACCAAGACCTGGAATTTCCTTCCAAAGTAAGCATGAACATCTTCATAAGACAATCTTCATGCCATTCAACCTGAAGCCTCCGTAAATGCATATGGAATTTGAAAAGACGTAAAGCAATGTTATTACCTTTCTCATCTTTGAACTCTAGGAAATATGATTTCCAATCTATGCAAGGCATGCGATGCGGAAAGCCATGGATACTAGATTTGTCCATGGGAGCATACCTGCGTTCTATTCTTGAACTCATCTTGAAAAAAATCAACAATAATTGATGAAATTACATACCTTCACATAGTGGAGTCACCATGAGTGTTCTACAATCTAAATTTTTGATAATGGAGTTGCTAGGTGAAAGATTTAGCCTTTCTATGTATGACTGTTGTCCACCATCAATAGTCAAATCTGAACATAATAGTATTTTCATGGAAAATGAAACCATTCGTTCCCCAGTATGGTCACCAGAATGTTAGCACTCTGTAATTTCTTAAGGTTGTGAAAGAAATTGCAAAGGTAACCATAGAACCGCTTTGGAAGCTGGGATCTATCCATTCCAACTTTAGAGAGGGATCTCTCTATCAGATTTAGCTTTGTTTTCTTGGTAGTATTTTAGGCTAGTTATGAGAGTTCAAAGTTCGGTTTTTAAATAGTTTGGTCGGAACAACAAAGGAAATTCATTGGCAAATGGAGTCAAAGAGGCTTGAGGGTGATCAATTTGCATAAATATCAAGCTTAAGGGAATCATGGCAAGGTAGGCATACTACTGGATCCTTGCAGTTTATGAGATGGAGAAGGAAGAATTGATTTAGATTCACTTTAAATATAGAGCATTGTTACCTATATTCTATATTTAAACTTTGGAAGAAAACATTGATATTGTTTTAAACCAGAACAGGGTGTTTTAAAACAAATCCGAAACTTAATTTTCTTTAAAAAATAGAGAAAAGAAACACATATGAAAAACAGAGAAAACTGATTACAGTAAGAAGCACTTCACCACATAGATATGGCACAAGAATCCTGAAACAACTTGTCTTGTATTAATGCAAAAGGTCACTTAAACTCAATGAACAACTTTATAATAGATGGTAATCTTTCTCAATACAAATCTCAACCCTTTTTTTATTACAAATGAAATAATCTATAGAATAAAAACTCTCATAAATTGTTACAATAATTTTGGAATAAAATCCTGAATAATAACTACAAATAAAATAATATATCCAAATTATCTGCTGGAAACATTGAGCTGTTCATTAAACTCTGGAATTGGTTTTCTGAAGGTAGGAAATCTCCAAAATGATCCTCAATCTACTGATCCTCTACTGCTAGGTGTTTGAGACTGAACTTCATGCCCTTGAAATCTGGAAAAAGGTTGAAATTGTCTTAACAAAATTAGCTAACTGCTCTCTTAAATCTGATTGCTCTGCCATTGAGTTCTATTTATGTCATTTTTTCTTTTCATCATCTTTTGAATACTTTATTTTGTCAAAAAATATTTGGGGAAATATATATTTTAAATAATATTTCCAAATATTAGATATCATTTTGGGATTCAACTGCGTTAAGTAAGTCATTCAAACGTATGACCATTTCCATGAGAGGTAGTCGTAACTGACTAATTTCTCATGATTTTTGAATAGTTCACTTAGCACTCATTGCATCGGGTGATGCTCACAGGGGTGAAGAAGTGGGATTGAAACTAGTGAAATGTGGAGAACGAATCACATAGCATCAATCATCACTTCCGGGGCTTGCACCCGGTAACCAGGACTTCCCAGGAGGTCACCCATCCCAGAACTCCTCTGGCTCAAGCGCGCTTAACTGTGGAGTTTTTCCCACAATCAAGCCCACTTAGCTTGCTACCCCATTTGCAAAACCTTAGCAAGTATTGTGCCTCATGAACCATTCAAGTAGAGATCCCTTGACTCTTTTTGAATTTAAGTATGGGGGTTTACGTAGTGCATTATATTAGATATCATTTTGGGATTCAACTGCGTTAGTAAGTCATTCACGTATGACCATTTCCATGAGAGGTAGTCGTAACTGACTAATTTCTCATGATTTTTGAATAGTTCACTTAGCACTCATTGCATCGGGTGATGCTCACAGGGGTGAAGAACTGGGATTGAAACTAGTGAAATGTGGAGAACGAATCACAAAGCCTTAATCATCACTTCCGGGGCTTGCACCCGGTAACCAGGACTTTCCAGGAGGTCACCCATCCCAGAACTCCTCTGGCTCAAGTGCGCTTAACTGTGGAGTTTTTCCACAATCAAGCCCACTTAGCTTGCTACCCCATTTGCAAAATGTTAGCAAGTATTGTGCCTCATGAACCATTCAAGTTAGAGATCCCTTGACTAAGGTTCATGAGGCACAATACTTGATAAGGTTTTGCAAATGGGGTAGCAAGCTAAGTGGGCTTCATTGTGGAAAAACTCCACAGTTAAGCGCGCTTGAGCCAGAGGAGTTCTGGGATGGGGGACCTCCTGGGA